>JACEFZ010028403.1:70000-105000 GCA_014155875.1 Cepaea nemoralis | reverse complement strand
TCATCAAGAAAGTCTCTGTAAAACTGTTTTGAATATCAAGTACGTTATTTACCCAGTTGTCAGTGTCATCAACCTCATCAGATCAAGAGGACTTATTCACAGACAGTTCAAGTCATTACTTGACGATTTGGAAACTGAACATTCCGATGTCCTGAACCACACCAATGTTCGACGGCTGAGTCTCGGTAAGGTGTTGAGGCGAGTGTGGGAACTCAGAGAAGAAATAGTGATGTTCCTAGAGATGAAGGGCATTGCATGTGACTTTAATACTAACATTGTCAATAAAGAGTGGTAGTTAGATTTTATGTTTGTCATTGAAATTATGGAAAAGTTAAATGAACTGAATGTCAAACTTCAGGGTAATGGTGTGTTTGCACATGAATTGTATGTATATGTAAAATCATTTCAGGCAAAACTCTCACTGTTCTCCAGACAAGCAAGTGAAAAAAGATTTTGTCACTTCCCTTTGCTGAAACAAGAAACCATTTCTGGTGAAATGACTGAAAAATACAAAGCCCAATTAGATGCATTGATTGAAGAATTTGGAGGAGATTCCAAGATTTCAAGAAATTAGAGCCACGGTTCAATATTCTCAGTTCCTCTTGTAGTGCAGAAGCTGATACAGCCACAGAGGACATACAGTTGGAGCTGCTTGATATACAAGCAGATCATGACCTGAAAGAGAAATTCAAGTTAGATGGTTTGCTGGATTTCTATGGATCTTTATCACAAGAATCATTTCCCAACTTGAAAAACTTTGCAGCTAAACTTTTACTATTATTTGGATCAACATACATTTGCGAACAAGCATTCTCTTGCTTGAAGATCAACACATCTAAGAATAGGTCTTTATTGTCGGACTGCAACTTGCACGCTGTCATGCGAATTTCAACAAGTAAACTTGCTCCAGATTTCAAGAATATTGTCAAAAATTGCAAACAATTACATACATCTCATTAGAAATCAACAACTGTAGTGACAATGTAGTCGCTGTGTGTCTAAATTAAAGCCATTGATAGATAATAAAGAATATTTGTTATAATAACAAGTTGTAAGTCGCTTTACAAAAAATAATCCTACTTTTTTGTTTTTTTAAGCGACAAGTTGTAAAATCGTGTTAACAAATTAGTAAACGTTTTTGTCCATATTGTCAAATATAATGCACAAGTGTATAAGCGAAATAAAATTGCAATATTTAGCTATTTATACTGCTTAATAACCTATAAATAATTAATAATTACTTATTGTGATTTATTGTGGGTACTTTGGTCTGTCAAGACTGCAAGGTGCCACTCACACTCACTTATTGTGATAGGTTGCTGTAAACAAAATGTATATATATATATATATATATATATATATATATATATATATATATATATATATATATATATATATATATATATATATATATATATATATATATATATATATATACCATTTTACATATCTAGGATCAGTGGTAAATAGCAAATTATCCCTAGATCAGGAAATCAATATCCGGATTGGTAAGGCAGCAACAACAATGAACAGGTTAAGAAAAAGAGTCTGGGAGAACAGGAAGCTTACTGCCAAAACAAAAGTCCTTGTCTATCAAGCCTGTGTCCTTAGTACTCTTCTCTATGGCAGTGAAACCTGGACAACTTACTCACACCAAGAGAACAATTTAAACAGCTTTCATATGCGGTGTCTGCGAAGAATTCTTGGTATTAAGTGGCAAGACAAAATCACAAATACTGAAGTATTGGAAAGATCAGGTTGTGTGACAGTTTATTCCATGCTCAGTCTTCGTAGACTTAGATGGATAGGACATCTTAGGAGGATGGATGATGGTAGAATACCAAAGGATATCTTTATTGGTGAATTACAGATGGGTAAGAGATCTCAGGGTCGGCCTCTACTACGATACAAAGATGTGTGTAAGCGGGACATGATTGATACAGGCATTGATAATGCACATTGGGAGCAAGTCGCCGCTGAACGTGTTGTATGGAGGGCAAATATCAGAAATGGAATAAAGTCAAAGGAGAAAATTATTGCAGAAAAGTCACACACCAAGCGTTTGAGACGTAAGATGGTGCATGATGGTGGAAATGACCACGTGTTCACATGCACCCACTGTGAACGGACATTTACAGCGCAAATTGGCCTTATCAGTCACACTCGCTACCGCCATAGTTAAAAGTTATTCTGCCTTTTTAGAGCACAAACTATATATATACGCGGCCCGCCATTAGCTTTACATTTGTCAATGCGGCCCTCCGCACGAAAAGTTTGCCCACCCCTGATCTACATGAATGGTCCTGTGAAAAGAGGCAGGCAAAGTTCCTGAGGGTTCAAATAGAAGGTTAATGGACCCTGTTTAGTATAGGAGAGCCTGGCATATGATACCATATCTAGATTGAGAATGGAGGTGGGGAAGGCCACTGCGGCATTTCGCTGACAAACAGCACACACGTAAGAGTGTAACGATTCACAGAGCATGACGAGAAGGGTGAAGAGAAGCATGTTTCGTGCAGAGTGACATGCTTCAATTACAAAATCAAAGATAAAGAACAATTGTGAGATGTTTTCACCCAGGACATGCTCGCATATTGGGAAATGTGCAGCCTAACAGACTGGCTCGGTGGAGAGTTGGTGCACGATGAGGCAGATATGGTAGAACACTTTGGATCGTGTAAACTGGTTGGTGATTCATTCCAACTGTGTAAAAGAAAAAGAACAAATACATCAACATGGCGTTGAAAGAATGGTGCGGCAGCGAGCGATCAAATGATCTCTAAGACACACAGTACTCAGAGAAAAGGCCAAAAGGAGATATAATCATAGCGAACTGTTACCAATCAGTATTGCCACTCTTTGTTGCTTGTTTTAGATGTAGACTGAACGTGTATGGGAACGTCCATATTGGTTCTTGAATCAATTCAACCCAGTTAGTGGCTAGCTGTTGTTTTTAGTCACACAACATAGAACTCGGTGTTACTAGCACCATAGAGTATCTGTGGCGTAGTGTAAGGAGTCTCAGTGGCGAACTGGTCAAGCCGTCTGGTTCGGTCTCCAATTCCGGGCCGCATCCTTCTGTTCACGAGTGAATTTTTTTCGGAGACTCATGGGGTTGTCTCTGGAGCTACGGAGTCCGTACTTTGTGCGACACTTTCGGTCCTGTCTGCGGAAAGAGACTGAGCCATATGGTGCAATAAAGTCAACCCTGTCGACTTTTAAGCGACTTTTTTTTTTTGTGTGGCGTAGTGGTAACGTCCTCTACCGCGCGCTCCGAAGATTGTGAGCTCCATTCCGGCTATATCATTCAATTCACGAGCGCAATTTTCTGGAGGTTGTCGGTGGCGCTACGCAGTTCGTGCTTTGTGCGACGCTGTCGGCATGGCGGCCTGTGGAAAGAAACACAGCCATGAGAGATAAAACCCGGTGCAATGAAGTCAATAAACTTGCCTTTTAAATCATTTAAACGTGTACCAGTACTTCTACAATTGTGTGAAACAGAATTCAGTGACAAATGTTTACTCGGACGCCGGGAGACAATAACCAAAATGTTTTGACGATATGATAACAGCAACCGTGACTTTCTAGTGACCATTTGACAGCCATGATGTAATTTGTCTTCAAAACATCGGAGTAATATAGAATGGGGGATTAGTTTTCACTCTGAAGAATAATACTGTCACATTTGATCACGCTTATGCCACCAGATCGCAGGCGGGATTTAGTCCTTGAGAGATAATATTACTCACCTCTCGGTGTTTCCATCCATCATATGCCATGCCGGTAAGCGTGGGCGGTCATGTTCTGCCATCTCACTCGATCACCAGAGTCGTGGATCAGCTCCGTGTTTCTGTCTCGACCATGCCACAAGGCCAAGCCATCCAGGTACTTGCTTCTAGGTCTTCCCCTTGGTCTGTTCCCCTCGATCTTACCAGTTGTCACCAAATTCTCCAATCCATTTCTTCTCATAACATGCCCAAAAAATTTTGACTGTCTACGTCTAATTTCTCTAATCAATTTACGATCTTCATTTGTTTCTTGAAGGACTTGTTCATTGGTCTTTCTGGCTGTCCATGGTATTCTTTGCATTTTCCTCAGAAACCACATCTCTACAGCCATCAGATGTTTTTCAGCCTGACTGCTCATTGTCCACGCTTCACATTCATACAAAAGTACAGGTTCGATGTAGCATCTCAACACTCTTTTTCTCGTTTCAATTGACATCTTTTTATTGGTCAATATGTTTTTCATCTTGCTAAAGGCTACTTTTGCCATGGCAATTCTTGTTCTAATCTCTTCAAGGCATCTCCCATCAGATGTTATTACTGTTCCGAGATAATTGTACCTGCTCACTTGTTGAAGAATATTCCCATTTACTTGTATATTACATTGTGGTATTTCGTCCTTCCTAGTGACGACCATAATCTGTGTCTTTTTACAATTTAATTCTAACCCTAGTTGTTCACTGTGTGTAACAATCGCATCTACTAAATTTTGCAGGTCCTGTTCATTGTCTGCAATCAAGACTGTATCATCTGCATATCTAATGTTATTGATGCATCGTCCCCCAATGTTGATTCCTTCCATATCTTCAATATTTCTGAAAATACTTTCACTGTACAGGGAAAACAGATCTGGAGACATTACACATCCCTGTCTCACACCACTTTTAATAGGCTGATATTGGCTTACTTCATTATCAACTCTTATGGCAGCTTGTTGTTTCCAATATATATTTTTTACAAGTCTAAGATCTTTTCCATCAATTTGTAGATCTTCAAGCATCCTTATCATGTTGACATGTCTCACTTTATCAAAAGCCTTTGTGTAGTCAATAAAGCAAAGGTGTAGATCTTTGTTTACTTCTATAGAACGTTCGATTATGTTTCTCAGTATATACACAGCATTTACTGTACCCTTGCCTTCCACAAACCCACATTGTTCTTCTCCTATTTCAGGTTGTATTTTCCTCCTAACTCTTTGCATGATAATTCTTAGCAAAATCTTCGTGATGTGACTCATTATACTAATTGTTCGATGTTGATCACATTCCAAGGCTCCTGATTTCTTTGGGATTGCAATAAATACAGAATTACATAACTCCTGAGGTATATTTCCAGTATCATATATTGTATTAAGCAGACTGGTAACTTGATCTATTCCATATTCTTCTAAAGCATTAATCATTTCTGTTGTGACGCTGTCTGAACCGGGGGTCTTGCCAGATTTCATATGGTTAAGAGCATTCTGAACCTCCATCTTCAAAATTGCTGGTCCTTCATTATTATTTTTGAACATCATACTGTTCGTCTCTGTTATCGTCATACAGGTTTTTCACGTAATCTGACCATTCATGTAATATCTGATCTTTTTCTATTATGACTCTTCCATCTTTTGTCTTTAGGCAGCCTGCTAATGTACGTGTTCTTTGATTAGTAAGCTCCTGAATTCTTTTGTGCATTAGTTTCGCATTGTTACTGTTGTGTTGTTTTTCAATTTCTTTGCAATTTTTCTCAAGCCATGTTTCTTTTGCCTCCTTACATAAGGTTCTCACTTTTCAGTGAATTTCTTCATATTTGGCAGGATTATTTTTGTTCTGTCTTCTTGTTTCCATTAGTTGTAAAATTTCTTCAGTCATCCATGTCTCTCGGTGTTTACGGTTGGGTTTGAGTAATCTTGTTAGATGGTCTCTTGTGCGGAATAACTACTCTATTCACCAGAATTATTATTTTGCCTCGCGACTCACTCGTTGAGTGGAACTCTATAAACACTGTTTGACTTTTATTAATCGGCTCCTATTTCACATTCTGAACCATCCTCACCACAGCCGTCGTAAAAAGGGGTGTAATTATAAGGAAGTCACTGGTTGGTGCCATTGATATATTCACATATACCGACGTTGTCCTATTTCTTGTTCAACAATTGCTAATGCTTCGATATGTAGATAGAAATCCTGTTGTAGTACAGTGGTGAAAACGATTACATCACAGTAGACAGTATTCCTGTTGTAGTACAGTAGAGGAAACGATTACATCGCAGTAGACAGTATTCCTGTTGTAGTACAGTAGAGGAAACGATTACATCACAGTAGACAGTATTCCTGTTGTAGTACAGTAGTGGAAACGATTACATCACAGTAGACAGTATTCCTGTTGTAGTACAGTAGAGGAAACGATTACATCACAGTAGACAGTATTCCTGTTGTAGTGCAGTAGAGGAAACGATTACATCAAAGTAGACAGTATTCCTGTTGCAGTACAGTAGAGGAAACGATTACATCAAAGTAGACAGTATTCCTGTTGTAGTACAGTAGAGGAAACGATTACATCACAGTAGACAGTATTCCTGTTGTAGTACAGTAGTGGAAACGATTACATCAAAGTAGACAGTATTCCTGTTGTAGTACAGTAGAGGAAACGATTACATCACAGTAGACAGTATTCCTGTTGTAGTACAGTAATGGAAACGATTACATCACAGTAGACAGTATTCCTGTTGTAGTACAGTAGAGGAAACGATTACATCACAGTAGACAGTATTCCTGTTGTAGTAAAGTAGAGGAAACGATTACATCAAAGTAGACAGTATTCCTGTTGTAGTACAGTAGAGGAAACGGTTACATCAAAGTAGACAGTATTCCTGTTGTAGTACAGTAGAGGAAACGATTACATCAAAGTAGACAGTATTCCTGTTGTAGTACAGTAGAGGAAACGATTACATCACAGTAGACAGTATTCCTGTTGTAGTACAGTAGAGGAAACGATTACATCAAAGTAGACAGTATTCCTGTTGTAGTACAGTAGAGGAAACGATTACATCACAGTAGACAGTATTCCTGTTGTAGTACAGTAGTGGAAACGATTACATCAAAGTAGATAGTATTCCTGTTGTAGTACAGTAGAGGAAACGATTACATCACAGTAGACAGTATTCCTGTTGTAGTACAGTAGTGGAAACGATTACATCAAAGTAGACAGTATTCATGTTGTAGTACAGTAGTGGAAACAATTTCATCAAAGTAGACAGTATTCCTGTTGTAGTACAGTGGTGGAAACGATTACATCACAGTAGACAGTATTCCTGTTGTAGTACAGTAGTGGAAACGATTACATTAAGGTAGATAGTATTCCTATTGTAGTACAATAGTGGAAACGAAAAGCAGTTAAAGGTTTAAAGGCGAGAGGGTGGACTCCAACAAACGGGATGTTATCCCATATAGCTCCGTCTCTTTCCGCAGCAAAGCACGAAATCCGTAGCTTTAGCCACGTCCCCCAGGAGTCTCCGAAAAATTACACTCGTAAAACGAATGACGCAGTCCGAAGCGAATCCACAGCCTTCGGAGCGCGAGGCAAGCGGTTTAACCACTTAGCCTCGACCCCCCCCCCCCCAACACCGCCCAAAGCATGGGATAAAGTGAAGCATGATAAAACTATCAAAATGTTGGAGGATATTACAATTCATGTGGAAGACGGATAAGAGGTGTAACGGCCAGAGGGTCGACTTCATGACACCGGGTTTTATCCCATCTGGCTCGGTCTCTTGTAGCAGAGAGATCTACACACTGTACCCATACCATTTAATAAAAACCAACGTAAGTCTGTCTGCTGATAAATCCTCCACAGCTGTGTTTCGAATGCGGTATGCCGAATTACGAACTGCGTCCGTAACTATTTTGTCACGGATGCCCCAGGTATCTCCGGAAGAATTGCAGCCGTGAACCGAATGACGAGTCTGAAAACGAGGTAGGCGGTTTAACCACTTCAGGAATGATACTCCTGAACACACTTCAGACATTTGTTACAGGGCATCAGGTACGTATTTTCAATACAATACACGGTTTTCTAATTGGGACCTTTTTGTTTTCTAGTCTTGGTAACCGATGAACCACTCCTTTAGAGAAAAGAGCACCATGAGACGGGGCGGGAACTGAACAACACCATGTCTTACAAGTCTGCGAACCTACCAGACATGAGAAACGGCAACAAGGACACAACCTACACCAAGACAGAAAACACTGAGAATCCAGGAGGCGAAACACGCAGCTTTTTAGTTTTGCAAGCAGAAAACAAAACACAATAAGGGTCGCAATTATAACTAAATGAGAAATCGACAGTTGAACGGGGCCTGAACACCCTTTACTACAAATTGGAAAAAGCCTTGATAGAAAACCTTAAATCAAATAAGTAAACTACAAAGATGTTTGCAAAGAGAAAAGGAGTGTTGAGGTGCTACATAGAACCTGTAGTTTTGTATAGATGTAAAGAGTGGACAATGGGCAGACAAGCTGAAAAAACATCTGATGGCTGTTGAAATTTGGTTTCTGAGGAAAATGCAAAGAATACCATGGACAGACAGAAAAACCAATGACCAAGTCCTACAAGAAACAAATGAAAATCCTCAACTTGTTAGAGAAATTAGACGTAGACAGTCAAAATTGTATGGTCACCAATTGGAGAACTTGATAACGGCAAGATCGAGGGAAAGAGAACAAAGGGAAGGCAGAGAAGTAAATACCTTGATGGCTTGGCCGCGTGGTATGGCCGAGACAAGAACACTGAGTTGATCCACGGCTCTGGTGATCGAGTGAGATGGCGAAACATGACCGCCCACACTTACCGGCATGGCACAGGATGATGATGAATAAGATTTACTTTTATGCAACAACATTTTGGATCAACAATCATTGTCGTCTTAAGCCTCACGTTATCCATTATAACGTCCCGACTGGTACTTGATCCGTTGTCAAGTTTGAACAGCTGGCGTTGTTTGCCTCCAATGTTTATTGTATTTCCCTACCCCATTGGGCACTTGGCCTGTTTATCTCCACCCTGCAGCAGAACCCGGCAGATGACGGATAGGTCATCAAATCGTGTCATTTTACAGGTATTGATCAGGCGTCATATCCAAACATGTCACATATTTGTCTGTGAAATAATTAGCACAGTGGTTCTCAACCGGTGGGGAATTCCCCCCCCCCCCCAGGGGGGAATTTCAGGGTTTCCAGGGGGGGGGGGGGGGGGGGGGGGAATGAAGACCATTTCAAGATCGTGTCAATTCAAGAACCGATTACTTGACATAGTTTTTCCCTTCATACTTTACAGTTATGTATGTCTCGTCCTTCTAAAATTCATTTTATAAAGTAAGTAGACCCACAAATCATGTTTTATGTGGATGTCTAGACTTGTTTTAGTATATGCTATTACATTTTCCTTCCACTTTTACGTATACTGTGTAGGGATGAGGGGATTTTTAGATAGGAAATATGGAAGGGGGGGGGGAATGACGTTCTGAAAATACGGTGAAGGGGGGAACGGGCCAAATTTTTGATAGGAAGGGGGGAATGGCGTTCTGAAAATATGGTGAAGGGGGGAATGGGCCATAAAAGGTTGAGAACCACTGAATTAGCACAAGTAAATGTATAAATGGAAGAATGAACGAGCGAACATTTTTACAACGGGATAACAATTGGACACACAAGCGCTATCAAACATTCTGCCTTTCTTATTTCCCTGCCTTCATACATCAATTCATGCATAAATCACTTATGAGGCTATTAGAAGAAGTGGTAGCGAGACGGCTGGTGCGTTTAACTATCGGCCTGCTGGTCATATAATCGGATCCTCATCAAGGCCTTTGTTTAAATAAATACCTCGGTTGCCAGCTTGGCCGAGCCTAAAACTGAGACCAGGAAATGTCGTGGGTAGTAAAGGAGGCAACCATATCACCAATTGAGTGCGGATTGGCTTATAAACGTGACGATTGCACCTTATACACGCGACGCTTGCATCTTAAACCCAAAATCCATCAAGGCATGTGAGAGGGGCCTGCAGATAAACACATGGCCATATAGACGCTCAAGAGATATCTTAACCTGTAAGAATAGAAATAAACCATCATTATTGTCATCATGTGTCATGCTGATAAGCTCGGGCGGTCACAGTTCACCGTCTCATATGATCACAATAGAGTAATGTTACTTTTATGTTCTCATCCCGGTAGATGAACTTCCGTTGAAACACAATTCGAAACAAAAGCTGAAATCCTGTATGGCGAAGTGAGGGCTCGGAAGCGACAGGGGCAATAGCCAAGGAAGTAGCTGGTTTCCCACGGTCACAGGTGCTAGGATTTGTGTGAGGGCACGAAGTACCGGGTGCACGAGGTTCACCTCCCCGAGGGAGTGGTTGGCTTGGGAGGAGGAATGTTTCGCAGGTATGGGACAAATAAGGAAGCAGCCAAGACGAACGTCTCGAAATATAGTTCGAATTTATTGCAGGAGAAAGACACCCGGAGTCATCGTCTGGTTGGGCCCTCTCCCGTAGAGTGTTAAGAAGGTACAGGGCCGAAACATTCTGCCAAGGGGGACGGTTTCTGACGATCAGAAATCTCCTGTCGTGCTTGCTCTGCAGTGAAGTTTCAATCACACTGTATGAGTTTTTGATGTAACATACGTGTCGAAATATGAGTACTAATTGCAAAACTCAGAACCTCCTCTTTCGAGGGTTAACAAAAAACTGACTTAACAACAGTGTGTGCTAATATTCCACAACGGTCATACCGATTCACTAGTTCGCATATCTCCTGTGGGTTAACCAGTGAACTCTTATGTCAAGTTCATTTCCATTTCGTGAACCGTTGACAAGGGTACAGCATTATCCTGGTTGTTTTTACACTAAGACTTCTTGAATATGTCTGCACGAAATATTTTCTCCTAACTTGAGCTCTTATCTAACCTGTATAAATGAAGGATATTTATCGTGGTAATTTACCCATGAACAACACTTAGGCTTTACCAAAAACGAAGCTATTACCTGATATTATAATCTAATAGGCGCATTGGCAACTATAATCACACCGCTATATAACTACACTTTACACTTTCTATATTATCCCCTAAATACTATTCCTAAACTACTTATCTAGCTCTATCTTGTTAGGCTAACGAGAAGCGAAAGGACTCTCATTTTCCTTCGATTCACAATTACTGATTCGATTTAACTTATGCGTCTCGTCATGCGTCGAAGTACGCTTGTTCCTGCCGCTAGGCGCTGTCGTAATTTCGAGGTAACTAGTTCGAATCTCGGTCGGTGACTAAAGCTTTCAATATTTATGTTGTCTAGTGCGCCCTCTAGTCTCTAATTATTTCCTCTACTTCTATGAGCGGCAAACAATAAGTAAGTATTTTTTTAATTAACTGTCATTAATTCACAGGAGTTCTAATCAGCACCGTCTGTCTACACTTAAATTCATGCGTGTCTTCAATTGTTAGCCTACGTTTATTTAGTTTCACTCTGATTCACCTGAACCAAGTCTGCCGCTAATTATTACCTTAATTTATCTGTTCTTTGTACTATGTTTTATTAAATCTGGTCTTATTTGTCTTTCCTGTTTCCTTCTCTTTTGGTATTGTTTCCTAGAACAACTGGTGTGTAATGCAATATCACCTCTATCCTGATCTGATTTATTTGGTTGTTTCGGGCAAATTTTGAGCTATAACCTACGATGGGTGACGGTATGATATTCTAGTGCGATAATTTGGTCGCATCCAGTGTGAGCCGCGTAGACAAGTGGTTACACATCCGCCTCACATGCCAGTGATCCATAGTTCGATCCCGGGTCCAGTCAGGGATATGCACTACTGACGAGCTCGGGCGAGAGCGAGACTTGAGTCTAGCACTTCCAATCTGACGTGGACAAGGCCTTGGGTTTGTACCGGAATACGACCAGGGTTGCCAAAAGTGGGTCGTGCTCAATCTTTAAACTTTCCTGATCTCTTGGGTTGTGAGATAAGACACTTAACCTTCTCGGATAAATACCAAAGCCAGGAGGTCCAGTGTGCAAGTTGCGCATGATAAAAGTCTCACGGCAGTGGCAAATAATAGAGAGTAAGTAGGTCGTTTTGGAGACACCAAAACGTGACATGGAAATAGAAGGGAAAATTCTCAACCAAGTGGATAATTTTAAATCCCTAGGGGCACTTATAACATCAGATGGAAGATGTACAATAGACATTAAGAGCAGAGTAGGGCAAGCTAAGCTGCATTTCAGAAAATGAAGAGAATCTTATGCAATGAGTCACTACCAATGAATGCAAGAAAGAGAGTACTGAAATGCTGTATAGAACGAGTTTTGCTGAATGGCTGTGAATCTTGGAGTGTAAATGAACAAATTAGGAATAATTTAGAAGTAACATAAATGTGGTTTTTGAGACGATTGCTGCGAATTCCTTAGACTGCCAAATAACTAACAACGATTGCCTGAAAGAGGATAATGAAACTAGAACAATAAGAAAGAGACAAACAGCTTTCTTTGGTCATGCGATGAGGAGATAGACATTGGAGAACATCGTGACAACTGGAAGCGTCGAGGGTAAGAGAGGCAGAGGCAGACTAAGAGAAATGATGCTGGATGGATTGAGACGGTGGCATGGAGGAATATCATCAGCAGAGTTGATCCAGAACACCAAAGATCGAAATCTGTGGAGAGCCATGAGCGCCTACGCCAGCTGACAGGGCACTTGATGATGATGATGATGATGATGATGATGAATGATGATGATGATGATGATGATGATGATGATGATGATGATGATGATGATGATGATGATGATGAAGTAGGTTGTAAGGTAGCTGAAATGCGAATCTCTTCGTAAACTGGTCAAGTCACCTGACTTGTGTCACGAAGGTCGCGGGTTTGTAATAGGACCCATTATTTGGTTAACATGACAATTTGCTTATTCGGAGGCGGAGAGAGAGAGAGAGAGAGAGAGAGAGAGAGAGAGAGAGAGAGAGAGAGAGAGAGAGGGGGGGGAGAGGAAGAGGAGGGAGTGAGTTGGAGCTACGACGTACGTGGCCGCTCTCCAGAAGAAAAAAAAAACTGAGCCATGTGGAGTTGGTCGAGGTGCAACGACTACGGGAGTTTGACATGTACATTTTGTGCTGATGAAACAGCCGGGTCGTATTTTGTTGCCATTTTCTGTGTACAAGCATATGAGGACTGCTCTTTCCGAGTTGAAAAACAATGTTGCACGTACTTTTCCGGACCTTACGATCAACCCCAGGTTTATTGTATAGGCAATGTTATTGCCAGTAGTTTGCCATTACTTTCTGTACGAGAAGCCAGCGTCAAAGTTTAACGTAATCCCGATGTAGGAATTGAAACTCTCAGCCGCCATCAGAGCGACGGAAGTTTAAGAGCGGGGGATCTTACCCTTTTGGCCACGTCAGCTTATTCTTTGCAGGTTGCCCGCCACCAGTACATTTTGAGATTATAGTTCCTTGACTGTTTCGCTGCTTGTTGATCGTGTGTTTGTTTTGCGGTTGAGGTCCTCTGTCAGTAGTTCCGTTTGGCTCGGATCCAATCAAGGCACTGATGGTTTGGCAGGAGGCCAATCAAGACACTCATGGTTTGACTCGGATCCAATCAAGACACTCATGGTTTGGCTCGGAGCTAAGACTCTTAGATGAATAGATCGATTGGAAGTCTCGATATCTCGATATCGAGACTTTGTAGGCTAACATCTGGTTGGGATAGTGACTGGTGCTTCCATCAAGGATGAACTGCATGTTTCGTAGAGGACTTTTGTGTTGGCATTCTGGCGACGGCATTATGTACAGTGAAAGTTTTTACATCTGTCCGAGGTTGTTTTGTTGCGTGAACTGCATTTCGGAGATAAAATAGTGCGGATGGCTAGAAAACATCTAGAAACGGAACACCAACATCTAGAAACATCGAGACTTTGTAGGCGAATATCTGCTTGGGAAAGTGACTTCCACTTCCATCAAGGTTGAATGATGCATGAAAGACTTTTTTAATAACATTCTGGTGGCAGCATTGTGCACATTGTGCCTGAGTAGGCTGTTGTTTGTCGAGACTCCTGTTTATTCCACTTTTCACATGGGGCAGTGATGAACATTATATGAGATATTCACTGGCACAGAAACAGGGCATAACGGGGACGACCCGCTGCTGTGATGTTGGAACCTCGACTGAACTGAACTGAACAGATCGATTGGACACACATACACAAGCACACACACACACACACACACACACACACACACACACACTGGATACGGCCATATGGTCATGGGTTCGACCCGGATCGGGGCGGATTCGGATTAATAAAATCGACCAGGTCTTCCAGGTCGACCCAACCAAGATTGGGATTTGTAAAATGGACCAGGTCTTCCAGGTCGACCCAACCAAGATTGGGATTTGTAAAGTCGACGTGGCCTTCCAGGTCGACCAACCCAAGATTGGGATTTGTAAAGTCGACGTGGCCTTCCAGGTCGACCAACCCAAGATTGAGATTTGTAAAGTGGACCAGAACTTTCAGGTCGACCCAACCAAGATTGGGATTTGTAAAATGGACCAGGTCTTCCAGGTCGACCCAACCAAGATTGGATGAATTTGTAAAGTCGACGTGGCTTCCAGGTCGACCCAACCAAGATTGGGATTTGTAAAGTCGACGTGGCCTTCCAGGTCGACCAACCCAAGATTGAGATTTGTAAAGTGGACCAGAACTTTCAGGTCGACCCAACCAAGATTGGGATTTGTAAAATGGACCAGGTCTTCCAGGTCGACCCAACCAAGATTGGATGAATTTGTAAAGTCGACGTGGCTTCCAGGTCGACCCAACCAAGATTGGGATTTGTAAAGTCGACGTGGCCTTCCAGGTCGACCCAACCAAGATTGAGATTTGTAAAGTCGACATGGCCTTCCAGGTCGACCAAACCAAGATTGGGATTTGTAAAGTCGACGTGGTCTTCCAGGTCGACCAATCAAGATTGGGATTTGTAAAGTCGACATGGCGTTCCAGGTCGACCCAACCAAGATTGGGATTTGTAAAGTCGACGTGGCCTTCCAGGTCGACCCAACCAAGATTGGGATTTGTAAAGTCGACGTGGCCTTCCAGGTCGACCCAACCAAGATTGGGATTTGTAAAGTCGATGTGGCCTTCCAGGTCGACCCAACCAAGACATGTCATGGAAAGTAGGGCCGGCCGGCATGCTAATAGTCACCGAGCGCCAATTGTTCTATATAAATGTGGATTTAGCATCATATGCCCATTTCGCCTTAAGGCTTGTTAAAAGGTCCATAATTTACTTATTTACACACACGCGCGCGCACACACACAGGCGCGCGCACAAGCATCACATACTCCACGAGGACTGCAATCTGATAAAAAAAATTTCAGGTGCATTTCTTTCACAATTCGATGTTATTTTCTAGCTGTTGCCACTTACTGATATTATTTCCGTGTTGGTAATTCATCCTGCATGCTGGGTCTTAGATCTTCAGTAAGTCGTGGCTTGACTCAAATTACACATACGAGTCTGGTCAAGCGTATGTAAAGAAACCAGCCAAACAGAGACCAGAGCAACACCGCGTGAAGAACAGAACACAGAAGAAGACCCGACGGCAAATTACGCCATTAAAGAACTCATATTTGCGGACGATAAAGCACTAATTGGAAAATCAGAAGCAGAATTACAAGTGCGCATCAATAGTCTAAACGAAGGAACATAACATGAAATTAGCATCAGTCAATCAGGAGTAATTTTGATAACCACAAAGAAAAAAAAAAACAATAACAGATTCATCTAAAAGAACACCCCCTGGAAAAAGTAAAGGTGTGTCAAGTACTTAGGAAGTATAATATAATCACATGGCAAAACAAAAGTCGAGATCATAAATAGATGTAATAAGGCAAACCAACTCAATGACAAATGGCACCAATACTAATCAACAAATACGTATCATTATATACTAAAAAAAACACTCTACATCATAATAATCTTAACAACACTATACTACCAATGCCAAACCTGGACAATGACAGAGTGGAAAAAAGAGAAAAGAAAAATTACAACAACAGAAATTAGATTTCTGAGAAGAATACTCAATGTATCAAGATGAGAATAAATTAGTAATGAGCCAGTTAGGACTAAACTGGTGGTTATAGCAGCGCTATATTTAATCAGAAAACAACAAGTTAAATGGTTTGCCCATATATCTTGGCTACTAACAGTATACCACAAGCAATGATGTACAGACCAAGTGGAAGCAGAAGAAGAGGCCGACCACGTAAATGATGGACAGTGGGAATAGAAAAGTTCATGGGAATCTCGATACATGAAGCCCATAAACGGGCACCATTCCCCCGCTGTTCATGCTCCAGAGAGCCTACATGTATATGGGGCTACTCGCTACATTTTATCAAAAACAGTTAACTATGACAACTATTGTAGCAGTTCTTATTATCATTGCTGCTGTATACACTGAGTGTTTTTTTTTAAGCATATCCTTTACAGGACTTAGCTGTCAACACCAGCATCTTTCAGCTGTATGTTGATCTCTTGGCAAGATTACGCTCAGTAGTTTGCCATTGCTTTCTGAGCGGCCGGCTCAGTATCCCGCAAGTCACGAGCGGGGGTCGAACCGCCTCAGCTCTCGCTCCGCTACGAGACTCTGCGTGATAAACGGGATTACAGAGAGAAAGTGTTGTAACCCCACAGCCAGAGAGACCGGCCACACTGAGTGTTACTCGCTACATTTTAAAAAGAACCGATTCAGTCTGGCTGGAGCACGATTTTTCTGCGAAAACACTGCTCAGAGAAATCATTTACGTAACCATTGTTTTGTTTAAAACAAAATAACAACAAAGGAAGAGAAATGTGCAGACTATGTTTCGCTATTTTTGCAATGTGCCAATACAATTCAATGTTTCAGATTAAGAACTGGATAGGAGAAGATATAGGTCGCCTGGCAGCGTTTGCGCAACCCACTAATGATTTCAAATGTGTGTAGTTTTCTATCCTCAGTCTGCCTAGATAATTATTAACACGTGATTAGACATGCATTACTCCCGCAATATGTGACAAATATTCTCAATTATAAGGTAACTCTGAGGATTGGTTTTCTTGGCAAAAGCAAAATGGCGATATTGGTTAATTTCTATAAAGAAGAAAACGACGTATTTATGAATATGTATTACAACGAATGGCGTGGTAAATACGTAATAGGAGTATATAATTAGAGTGAACTATTAGATAAGAGATATTACGAAATCGTGGAAGTAAATGCTAAGATAGCTTTGGTATTTTAAGACCACTTCGGATATAATTCATTTATGTGCTAAAACAAGTGTTGTAGGAGCTCAGGTTCTGTTTAACATTCAAATGTCTACAATAAAAGACTATGCGTCCACATTAGGACATTACCAATTTTTGTATTTTAAAAAAGAAGATTACTGTTCTTATCGGAACAGGACGGCTAAATTGACATGATAGAATCACCAATGGGGAACTTGTGGAGAGAACTAACCAAACACCAGTGAATCAAGAGGTGAAGAAAGGACGCCGGTGCTGTGTGGGACTCACATTGAGGAAATCAGAGAATAATATGATAAGACACTCTCGTGTCTGTAACCCATGGGGTGAACGAATTCGAGGGTGACCTAAAACAGAAGGAGAACGGAATTAGAAGGGGACCTCGGGTAGAAGAAGAGGAGAATTAGAGGGTGACCTAAAGCAGAAGGAGAACGGACTTAGAGGGGGACCTAAAACAGAAGGAGAGGGAAATTAGAGGGTGATCTAAAGCAGAGGGAGAGGGAAATTAGAGGGTGACCTAAAGCAGAGAGAGAGGGAAATTAGAGGGTGACCTAATGCAGAAGGAGAACGGACTTAGAGGGGGAACTAAAACAGAAGGAGAGGGAAATTAGAGGGAGGCCTAAAACAGAAGGAGAGGGAAATTAGAGGGAGATGTAACAGTATTGGGTATAATTAGGATCTAGTGGGAAACACAGATACAGCACGATTGAGCATTGAGACTGAAAGGGGTGGGAGATGCTCAATCGTGACGTATTATGTTGTTAGGGTTAGTCAACATCCGATAGTCCAACTGAGAAGACACGGCTTGTCACCTTGAGAATAAAGTATAAAGTTTTAGTCCAGATCAAGTCTTGTTACTTCATTTGACACTGTTAAAGAAGTAATAAATGGTGCCGTGGACCGAGAATCTGAGGTTGATCTAGGCCGGCCAACAACAACTATCCACTGGCGGCATGCTGTAAGACAAATTATGAAGGTAATGGCCTACCACGGTCGTTGTCTGAACTTAATCATTTACAAGGGGCCTAACCTGGCCGTTGCCTGAACCTTGCCACTTTCAAGGGACTTGCCTCCAATTTAAGTTCAAGATTTTATCGGAAGTCAGAACTCGTTCAAGGTCAGGTCATCACTGGCCGTTGGCTGATACTAATCCATTTTTGGGCCTCGTCATTCCTATGACCCAAACACACCTAATCCATTTTGGGCCTCGTCATTCCTATGACCCAAACACACCTAATCCATTTTTGGGCCTCGTCATTCCTATGACCCAAACACACCTAATCCATTTTTGGGCCTCGTTATTCCTATGACCCATTCCATACGACGATGAAGTACCCACTTGAGAATCAAGGAAGGGACCCAACCAGGGGTCGAAGATTGTCTGGCAGCCCATGAGATGTGACCCAACCAGGGGTTGAAAATTTTCTGGCAGCCCACGAGAAGGACGAAATTACCTGAGGGAAGAGAAGTGATATCTGAACTCCGCCACCTGAATTCCGAGACTAAATTTCACTTGATGCGGGCTCTGGTTGGTTGAACTGAATCCGTAAGTTGGTAAAAGAAGGTAACGGATTAATTAAGGAAATAGACTCAGAGTAAAAGTTGTGTATTTCGAGGTCTCCCGTGAGGTTCCGAATTTCTAAATTAGAGTGGAGTACAGGACATTATTGTGGTTTAAGAAACAAATATCTACAAGGAACCTTCTGATTGCCACAAATTACAAATTTGAGTTTTTTTATTGAGGACAGGGTTCATTCTTCCTATGCTCAGACAGGATATCGTTGGTGCTTCTTCTGATTAATGTAATATCTTACAATATTATAACCAACTGAATTGTGCTGTTTGGGATTTGGGAAATTGTAATTGTGTGATTGGTTGCTTGCTTTGTTTCAGTTTTTTTCAGCATGGCGGAACCGGATAACTTGGCCCAGGTTTTGACAGGCGTGGGAACAGCAGTAGGCCGACTTAATATGGTGATTAAACAACAAGGGATGGCAACAGAAATTGTAAAGTTTAGTGGACAGGCCAGAGACTATAAGAAATGGGTCACTTCTATAGAAAAATATGCCTATTTGATCTCAGCAACAGATGAAGAAAAAATGAGACTGGCTTATCAGACGGCAACGGAACCAGTTTCGGATCATATCAGAAGAAAATTAGAGGCTAGAGTAGATGAGACGTGGGAACAGTTCAAAGAAGACCTAGGAAGGAAATATGCAGAAATAACGGATCCACAACATGCGTTTTCGGTGTTGAGGCAGGCTAAACAAAATAACGGAGAGACGGTACAATTGTTTAGCGATAGGTTGATTAACCTGGCTGAAGAAGCATTCTTAGGACAGAATGTACGAGGGGAGGAGGTGGAAAGAATGTTAGTAGGGATTTTTGTAGATGGCATAAAATCTGATGGTTTGAAACTTAAGTTGATGAGGGAAAACCCTGAGAGGTTATCACAAGCGGTGGATATCGCGGTACAAGAGGAAAATTTGAGACGTAGGTTTAGATTAAGAACAGGAAGAGAAGTGGGAAGTAGTCGAGACGATAGAGTTGAGGAACCCATGGAAATAGGACAAACAAGATTCGGATGGAATAGGAGAGGCGGTATACAAACCTTACAAGGTAGAAATAGGAGCGATTATGTTGAAAGAAGAAATGTAAGATACCCTACAAGTGAGTCAGTAGGAAACACAAATAACACAAATATTGTCTGTTGGGTTTGTGGTCAACGGGGACATGTTTCTCGTTTTTGTAATAACAGGCGTGTCCAGTCGAATACACAGGGTAGACATGATAATAATAGGGTGACTAGGAATGTTGTTGATGGACACAGGAACTTTACAGGTACAAGAACACAGGAAAATCGGCGCCCTACCTATTAGACAGGACCTATGATAGGAGGGTAAATAATAGGGTCCCAAGTGTTAGAGAGTATGTTAATAACAAGTATAATAGCTCGAACAGAGAATATTTTCAAATGGATGAAGTCAAGAAATTTATAGAAGATAAAACAGATTATAGCTCGTGTATATTAGAAATAGGGAAGTATAGAGTTCGTACATTAATAGATTCGGGAGCTCAAGTTAGTGTAGTAAAAGAAAGTTTTTTATACAAAATAGTAAGAAATTGTAGAGTATTTAAGTGTAGTAATAATTTACACTCTGTTACTGGACAGAATTTACAAGTAGTTGGACAAACAATGATAAATTTTAAGTTAGGAGGGATCAACATAAGACACCTTTTTCATGTAGTGAGGGGTTTAAATAGAAATATGTTGATAGGGAGAGATTTTTTGATAAAGAATGGAATAAGACTTTTTTATGATTTACATAAGTTAAAATTCAGAGACGTATATATAGATATGGAAGAGGATATGCATATATCAGCACTAGTTAGGGTTAAAATGACAACGACGTTAAAACCACAGTCGGTTAATTTGATACAAGCGAAGCTGAAGAGAAACCCATATTATGTGGAAGGAAACACAGTCAGAATCACTGAGTTACAAGAGGAAATAATTGATGAGCCTGGTTTGGAGGTTCCAGATGGAGTAATGGAGTTGGATAAACACTTAACCTTTCCAGTAATGGTTATCAACAACACAGGGAGAGAAATCAAGTTATACAGAGGATGTGTGATAGCAAAATTAGATCATAACATTAGTGAAATATTGGCAACGAATAGAACAGAAGTGTCGGGAACAAGTTATTTGGAAACTTCTAGTGAAAGGAGAAGTGACAGACGCGGATGCGGAAGAAGAGGGAAAATCGGAATGGATGAATTGATCCATCCATTCAGAGAAAATAAAGTCCATATACATTCACTAGACAAAATAACAAGGGAACAAGAATTGTTGTCACAATTAAAAACTCCGCCAGAAAACAAGGAAGTGTTGGAACAGTTTATAAAGCAAAATCAGGATGTGTTTGCGATTAATGATTTAGAGTTGGGACAGACACGAACAGTTACAATGGAAATAGACACAGGAAATCATCCACCAATAAGTTTAAAACCATATAGAACTCCATTAAGAAACAGAGAAATAATGGAAAAGGCAATAGAGGAGATGCTGAAAGCAGGAATAATAAAAAGGTCGAAGTCAGAATGGTCATCTCCGGTAGTAATAGTGGCCAAGCCTGATGGTTCGAGTCGCTTCTGTTGCGACTACAGGGCGTTGAACAAAATCACCAAGAATGTAGCATACCCACTGCCGGTAATTGATGATATTTTGGGGCTACTTAATGGCTCTACATATTTCACAACGTTGGACGCAAGGTCAGGGTTTTGGTGTATTCCGATGTCAGAAGACGCGCAACGGAAAAGTGCCTTTTGTACCCACATGGGCTCGTACGAATTCTTACGAATGCCTTTTGGTGTCAAGACGGCGCCCTCTCACTATATGCTCTTAATAAATGAAGTTCTAGAGGGTATGCAAAGGTTCGCTCTTGCTTATATTGATGATATATTGATCTATACAAAGGGAGATGTGGAGGATCATTTGAAACATATTAGACTAGTGTTTGACAGGTTAAGAAAGCATGATGTGAAGTTGAAGCTTAGTAAGTGCCAATTTTTAAAAACAGAAACAAAATATTTGGGGTATATTATAAATAGAGAGGGTATTAAACCAGACCAGGACAAAATAAAGGTTATTAAAGAGTTACCTGCTCCAACAAACGTTAAGGAAGTACGTGCTTTTGTGGGAACATGTGCGTATTATAGGCGGTTTATTCCAGCATTTTCAAGGATAGCTGAACCAATTACAAATTTAACAGCCAAGTACGCCAGGTTTAAGTGGGATGATGAGTGTCAAAAAGCCTTCGACTATTTAAAAAAACAGCTTAACACTGGTACCACTGTTGACGCATCCAGACTTAAACAAACAGTTGATACTATACACAGATGCTTCAGACAATGCAGTAGGAGCATGTTTGGTACAACCATATGAAGGAAAAGAATCTGGAATACCAGGGGTTAAAAATGAAAGGCCTATCTACTTCTTGTCGCATAAACTTAGTAAATCACAAAAGAAATGGACGACTATTGAGAAAGAGGCTTATGCGATTCATTACGCTCTTCAAAAACTTAATTACTACTTACATAACGCAAATTTTGTTATTAGAACCGACCACATGCCTTTAAAGTCTTTTCTAGAAGCTCCAGTGCAGAACAGGAAAATACAGACATGGGCATTGAATCTACAGGGGTACGACGCGAAAATTGAGTTCATACCAGGTAGGATAAACACATGCGCTGATTTATTGTCTAGAATTCCATATCCACAGTCATCAGAAGATACAGAAGAGGAGGCAGCCGAACCAGAGATAGACGACCGGAATTGGCAAGTAAATATTCTAGATTCTGCTATAATAAATGGGGAAGAATTTGATAGTCTACCATCGGATCAAGAGTCGGAACATAGGGAAGAAGACCTACAGTTAGCACAATTCAATATGGAAGAGGAGCAGGATTTGGACCCAAGAATCATACAAATAAAGGAAAAATTACGAGAAACAGAAGATAACAAATATAAAAGGAATTATTTGCTCTTACAAGAGGATGGACAGTTATATTATATGTGTGAAAAGAACGAACAACTAAGGAAATATATTCCAAGGCATTTAGAAAATGAACTTTTAAAAGCATATCACGATGAAAATGGACATCTCGGTAGAGACAAACTAGTGAAAGCACTTACAAGTAAATATTATTGGCCAAACTTATTTAAATCTGCATGCAAATATGTAGATACGTGTGAAAAGTGCAGATTAAGGAACATGAAAACAATAAAGTCTCCATTACAGGACACAGATATTCCTCACTTCCCAATGCAAAAGATTAGTTTAGACATATCGGGTCCACACCCCAGAACATTGTCAGGAAATGTATATTTAATTCATATAGTAGACATCTACAGTCTTTGGCCAGAGGTTTATGCAATTCCAGATAAGAGCGCGGATACTGTTATTAATATTTTTTTACAGGAGTTCGTACCAAGGTTTAGTTGCCCACAAAGTATACTTACAGATAATGGTAGAGAATTTGTAAATAAAAAATTCGAAAAGTTATTAAAAGATTTAAACATAAGACATATAAAGACCTCATTTTATAGACCTTCGTCAAATGCGAAAAACGAGCGTCAACATCAGACGTTATACAACATTGTGGCAAAAATTGTTGATGAACATGAGAAAGATTGGGATCTATTTTTGGGGCCTGCTCTTAGCGCTATTCGTACAAATCAAAATGAGAGCACGGGTTTTTCGCCATTTTATTTAATACACGGGAGGGAACCAATATTACCTATAGATAATTTATTAAAACCTAGACGGAAATATATGGGTGAAGATTTTCAAGAGACCATAATACAAGAAATGCATAAAGCACATATGAGGTTAAGGAATAATATAATAAAAGCTAGGGAAAGACAGAAAAAGTACAAAAATGTAAATACAAAATTACAAGAGTTTAAGGTAGGTGATAGAGTTTATTACAAAAAGCATAGGAGAAACTCTAAGTTTGATGCTCGTTGGATTCCAGGTTATTACGTTTTGGAAAAACTTGGAAATGTATCGTATATTATAAAGAACCAGGTCACAGCACATATAGCAAGGGCACACGTTGAACACTTAAGAAGAGATGAAAATGAGATAGAAAATAATAATTATAACAATAATTATTATTCGGATGCGAAATTTTTAGATGAACAGATTGTTAGAGGGGCCACAGTAACCCCAGATCTTAGAAAAGCTACAGTAACCCCAGATCTTAGAAAAGCTACAGTAACCCCAGATTTTAGAAAAGCTACAGTAACCCCAGATTTTAGAAAAGATACAGTAACTCCAGATCTTAGAAAAGAACCAGAACAAAATCAGTTGATAGCAAATCCAAGTTACGAAGAACAAGAACAGACAATTCCGAAAAGAATGGAAGAAGAAGGGCCAAATGAAACTCATTATGATAGTATGGAGGAAGACACAGGTGCTCCATTTAAAAATACTAGGCAAGCAACGAAAAGAAGAATGGACAGTCAAAGAGATAAAGAAGTGAAAAGACAGAGGAGAATTAGAGATTGTTCAACAAGCGGGGACGATATACCTATACTGGAAAGATCCTTAAGAAAGAGTGATCGACAAATTAGGTGGGATGTTGAACGGAAGAGATTAGCGGCAGCTAAAGAGAGACATACAGACGAAGAAGAAGAAATGGATGAAAAGTCAGAGTCAAGTAGTAATATGGAGGAGACTAGTAGGTTGTACGAAGAAGAAGATGTTGATATAGAGTTAGCACTTATTCAGAGAAATTTGGAGTTGTTGAGGAAGTGGAAACGTAAGAGATAGATAAATTGAAAGTACTGCAGATAGCAAGTTATAAGTTTCAAGATTTAAAATTGTAACTGATGTTTGAAGAAGTATACGAAACGGTGGAAAAAGTGGTCTTGAGATATTAGTACAATGGGTGAATGTATTGTTTTTATTGATGTTAGAAATGCCGTGTTTAAAGATAGGGGTTAACAAGTTATAGTAATAATAGACAGGACAGATCACAAGTACGTTGATAAGTAGAGGATGGCTACTACATTGAGTTAATGTTGGATATAGGTTACAGTGCTTACTTAAGAGCTTATTCAGGATGCTATGTGCTGTTAAGAGATAATAAAGAGATAATTTTGGATTACTGATTTGTTTATGTAGATAGAACAGATATGATCATAATTGATCTGTAGTTAACAGATATACAGATGGAATGTTTAGTCTTCTCGGTCATATAAATACTGGATATGCGTTGTTTTACTTAGTATGAGAGCCTAATGCTGGTGGGCCAATGTACGTAGTAATTTTAAGAGAGTTAAAATTGTGTTGAAAACTGGGTTTATGAAGTCTAAGTTTTATGAGTTATGAGTCATATAGGAAATGTTTTTATGCTTGAGTTGATGAGGGATATTGTTTGGTTGTTTTATTGAGCCTAAGTTGTAATGCCTCATAATAAGTTTGTTTTCATAATTTGAACTTGAAAAATGATTGTTATTGTTTGATTAATTGATTTAGAGTAGAGGGATTGTGTTCTTAGCATTTGACTTGATAAAAAAAACTATTGGTCCGTAAAAGTGTCCAATAGTGATAGATAGAATAGAATATTTTATTCTGGTTTGATAACATGCATGTTATGTCATTTTAATGTTTTTTTTTCAGATTTAATTTGGGGGTTGTGTTCATTTTATTTCGATTACATGAATGGTTTGATATATGGAGTTACATAGTTATAAAGTTAGTTAAGTAACTAGTTTAAGATGGATGAGGTTTTGCTTAAGTTTTTTCATTCAGAAAAGAGTTGATAAAAAAAAAAAAACTAATTTATCCATTGATATAAGGTAGGGGGAAACTTAAGAGTAAATAGTTAAGGAATGCTACGCATTCAGTAACTAGTGGGAAACCATGGTTGGTGAACGTGTGTGCACGAATGGATAGACGTATCCAGGGCCTGCACACAAGTCACTGTATTTATAAAATAGCAGGATGGGATGTACGGGGGCAAGATATAGGTGCTGTGAAATACCAGCTTTAATTATATTAAAGGTGTTCATAAAATATGAACATGGGCTCATGGTAAAAGGTGAAGTAACGAAACTGGAACAGAATTGTGGTTGGCAATGTCAATCTGAAATACACATGAAATGAAGGTTTATGAAAAATTATGCCAAATTGTTTTGTAACGAACAATGATATATTTCATAAGGTGTTGTAAAAAAAATTATTTTACAAAAATTTTTTTATTGGCAAGGGAGGTAAAGGGTGAATGTCTTAAATGTACATTTACTGTATGTCCATGTGGTCATGTCGTGTATTCATTCTTTATGTTCTTTATTAGGTGCGCACCACTTCTTTACTTTTTCTAACTACATTGTTTTTGTACGTCCTGGGGTTTGAAAGAATGAGAAATTGTATAAGGTCAAAGTTTTCGATAAAGAATTTATGAGCTGTTCTTACAATATGTATATTTGATACAGGAAACTAGATGAGCCAAGAAAGAACCAGAATAGTAAAGAATGAGAAATTTTATAAGGTCAAAGATTCCGATAAATAATTTATGAGCTGTTCTTATACTATGTATATTTGATACAGGAAACAAGAAAGAATCAGAAATGGAGAATTATGTAGTAGATAACTATATAATGTTCGGGATGTAGAAAGGAAAGAAAAACTGTTTGGATTAACAGGGTTATCATACGGGGTATTATATAAATAAAAGTCGAAGAAGAAGTATATGGGGGGAGGTTTTGTTAGCAGACCATATCACTGGGAGAAGAAATAAAAGAGATATTATTTACTCAAACTTGATTTTTAGGGAAGATTAGAATACAAAGAGGGAATAGAGTATGGGGATTAGGAGTAAAGATTTTTCCTTTAAAAGGAAAATTCTTTAATTAACATGGGGAGGTGTAACAGTATTGGGTATAATTAGGATCTAGTGGGAAACACAGATACATCACGATTGAGCATTGAGACTGAAAGGGGTGGGAGATGCTCAATCGTGACGTATTATGTTGTTAGGGTTAGTCAACATCCGATAGTCCAACTGAGAAGACACGGCTTGTCACCTTGAGAATAAAGTATAAAGTTTTAGTCCAGATCAAGTCTTGTTACTTCATTTGACACTGTTAAAGAGGCCTAAAACAGGAGAACGGAATTAGAAGGGGGCCTAAGAGAGAAGTAGAGGGGAATTAGAGGGTGACTTAAAACAGAAGGAGGGGGGAATTAGAGGGGGATCTTAAACAGAAGGAGAACGGAATTAGAGGAGGACCTAAAACAGAAGGAGAACGGAATTAGATGGGGACCTAAAACAGAAGTAGAACGGAATTAGAGGGGGACCTAAAACAGAAGGAGAACGGAATTAGAGGGGGACCTAAAACAGAAGGAGAACGGAATTAGAGGGTGGCCTAAAACAGAAGGAGAACGGAATTAGAGGGTGGCCTAAAACAGAAGGAGAGCGGAATTAGAGGGGGATCTAAAACAGAAGGAGAACGGAATTAGAGGGGGACATAAAACAGAAGGAGAATGGAATTAGAAGGTGACCTAAATCAGAAGGAGAGGGGAATTAGAGGGGAACCTAAAACAGAAGGAGAGGAGAATTAGAGGGGGACCTAAAACAGAAGGAGAACGGAATTAGAAGGGGACCTCGGGTAGAAGAAGAGGAGAATTAGAGGGTGACCTAAAGCAGAAGGAGAACGGACTTAGAGGGGGACCTAAAACAGAAGGAGAGGGAAATTAGAGGGTGACCTAAAGCAGAGGGAGAGGGAAATTAGAGGGTGACCTAAAGGAGAGGGAGAGGGAAATTAGAGGGTGACCTAATGCAGAAGAGAACGGACTTAGAGGGGGGACTAAAACAGAAGGAGAGGGAAATTAGAGGGAGGCCTAAAACAGAAGGAGAGGGAAATTAGAGGGAGGCCTGAAACAGAAGGAGAACGGAATTAGAAGGGGACCTAAGAGAGAAGTAGAGGGGAATTAGAGGGTGACTTAAAACAGAAGGAGAGGGGAATTAGAGGGGGATCTAAAACAGAAGGAGAACGGAATTAGAGGGGGACCTAAAACAGAAGGAGAACGGAATTAGAGGGTGGCCTAAAACAGAAGGAGAACGGAATTAGAGGGTGGCCTAAAACAGAAGGAGAGCGGAATTAGAGGGGGATCTAAAACAGAAGGAGAACGGAATTAGAGGGAGACCTAAAACAGAAGGAGAACGGAATTAGAGGGGGACCTAAAACAGAAGGAGAACGGAATTAGAGGGTGAACTAAATCAGAAGGAGAGGGGAATTAGAGGGGAACCTAAAACAGAAGGAGAGGGGAATTAGAGGGGGACCTAAAACAGAAGGAGAACGGAATTAGAGGGGGACCTAAAACAGAAGGAGGGGGAGTTAGAGGGTGAACTAAAACAGAAGGAGAGGGGAATTAGAGGGGGGTCTAAAACAGAAGAAGAGGGGAATTAGAGGGGGGGCTAAAACAGAAGAAGAGGGGAATTAGAGGGGGACTTAAAACAGGAAGAGGGAATTGAAGAATTGAGATGAATGATATGGGGAAGACATGGAGGGAAGTGAAAGAGATAGCCTAGGATATGAAAGCTTGGTTCGTGTTGATAGAGGGTATGTGTACAATAGCGGACAAAGGGCAAGAGATGAAGTCTACTGTTGGGCATCTAGAATTCCGTGTAATGTAACATAGTAATCAAAATGACACTAGATACAACAATAGTTCCATGTAATGTAACATAGTAGCAACGTGACACTAGATACAACAACAGTTCGGTGTAATGTAACATAGTAGTCAAAGTGACACATGATACAACAACAGTTCCGTGTAATGTAACATAGTAGTCAAAGTGACACTATATACAATGAATAGTTACGTGTTATGTAACATAGTAATCAAAGCGACACTAAATACAACAACAGTTCCGTGTAATATAACATTGTAATCAAAGTGACACCAAATACAACAACAGGTTGACATCTTGAGTTCTGTGTAATGTAATATAGTACTCAAAGTGACACATGATACAACAACAGTTCCGTGTAATGTAACATAGTAATGAAAGTGACACTAGATACAACAACAGTTCCGTGTAATGTAACATAGTAGTCAAAGTGACACATGATACAACAACAGTTCCGTGTTATGTAACATAGTAGTCAAAGTGACACATGATACAACAACAGTTCCGTGTTATGTAACATAGTAGTAAAAGTGACACTTGATACAACAACAGTTCCGTGTAATATAACATAGTAATCAAAGTGCCACTAGATACAACAACAGTTCCGTGTAATATAACATAGTAATCAAAGTGCCACTAGATACAACAACAGGCTGACATCTTGAGTCCCGTGTAATGTAACATAGTAGTCAAGGTGACACTAGATACAACAACAGGCTGACGTCAACCACTTTGTGTCATTGTGTGGAACACTGCAGACCAAGTGCGGGTCGTCTTTTATTAACTTTATTGATGACCATATCGTGGCACTCATAATGAACCTTTCTGGCATCATGACTATTTGTCTAACCCCACACGGGGTTAGTACTTTGCATCGCTCATTACTGCATTCGCATGTGTTTAAAAGCATAACATTTGTAGTTTTGATCGTGAATCTAACCACGGCTTTTATTTTATTCCTAATCTCCCACATTTCCAGGGTGTCTTTCCTTGGCGGCCCAATCATTAAACGTCTACATTCAAACTGTTCTAACATCACAGACTGCCTACATAGCTGAGAGCGCCACCGTTTTCATAGCAACTCACATCTCGAATGCTACCTAACTCTGACTGCAGCTGGAATTGATAGTACCTATCAACAATGCAGAGTCTTTCTTTCTGTCTCTTTCACTGCCGGTAATGTTAAGTTACCGGCATATCATTTTACAGTACGTCGCAGTCAAGCCCAATATTGTTTGGCTAATTGTGATTTCTTGGCCAATATGCGTTCAGTAGTTTGCCATTACTTTCTGAACGACCGGCACTCATACAAATGTTTATAAAAACTAACGCAAGGCGGTTTGCTGCCAAATCGCCTGGAGCAGTATTCGAACGCGGTCTGCGGGATTACGAATAATAACACCTTGGCCACAGAGCCGGCTATCGGTCATGTACGAACTCTACGTGTATCAAATGTTGACTAGAGCCTATCATGATTTACCTGCCTAAAAAGTTTACCAACTTGCTAAATTTCAGCACTTCCTGGACGAAAGCATACGAAAAATATTCTATACATGCTATATCCAATCACATCTCGAATACTGTTCCACAGTTTGGGATGGTTGCCCTAAATCTAATTTAAAACGACTATGTTCTCTACAAAACCGCGCTATTCGTCTGGTTTCTGGCATAAAGCACGTTGAAAGTAATAATTTATACAGTCATCTAAGACTTCTACCTTTTCAATAGCGCTTCCTTTTCAACAAAGCCAAATTAGTGAACAAAATTATATCTCAAAATACACCAGAGTATCTTCTGCCGCTGATTCAATCTAATGCAATGAACAGCAAGCGCCTAAATTTGTTACATGTCTCAAAGCCTAGATTGGATAGAAAACACGATACATACACACACTGTGATTGTAACTGACTCAGAAAGCATGCTGAGAAGGGTGAGAACAGGTAGGCTTCGTGCGGAGTGGCTTGCTTCGCTTCAGAGGTCACGGGTAGTAAGCATCACCTGGATCTTTTCTCCTGGGCATGCCGGTGTGCTGGGGAATGAACAGGCGGACAGATTGGCTGGCTCGGCAAAATTTGGTGGAGTATTGATGCATGACAAGGCAGACGTGGTTGCGGCCTTGTGGGAGCACGTGTACACCTCGGAGGAGCAGATGGAGCACCATGGTCTGGTAAGAATGAGACAACGAGGTGTGACGAGGGGATCTGGCCGACGCTCGGCGCTCGGAGGAAAGGCGAGACGGACATATAATCAGATTGCTACTGGAACTATTAGTGTTGGAACTCTTCGCTGGCTGCTGAGGATGGAGACGGAGCGCTTATGGGAATGTCCCGAATGCTGTGATGTCGGTTCCTAAATCAATCAATCAATCAATCAAAGCCTAGATTGGAGCTATTCAAAACATGTTTCGCCTATTCTGGTGCGCACTTATGGAATGATCTGCCTCCAGATCTGAAATCTCCAATGAGTCCCTAGACATTTAACCGAAAACTCTTTCAATACTTAATCCATACCGACTATATGCCACCATAATTCATTTACTGGTATAATTGTTCATTATAATCGTTCATTATAATTGTTTAACTATAATTGTTCACTATATATGTGTGTGCGTGTGGGAGCGAGGGAGAGAGAGAGAGAGAGAGAGAGAGAGAGAGAGAGAGAGAGAGAGAGAGAAAGTGGGTGTCAGAGAGAGTGAGAGAGTGAATATGTGTGTGCGCACGTGCGTGCGTGTGTGTGGATAGAGTGATTGAGCGAGAAATTGTAGGGGAATATGTCAGTGCATGCATTCGTACGTGTATGTGTGAGAGTGAGTGAGTGAGTGTGTGCGTGCGTGCATGCGTTCATGCGTATGTATATGTGTGAGAGAGTGTGATTGAGAGAGTGAGTGTGTGTGTGTGAAGGATTGTGTGTGAGAGAGTGAGACTGTTCGAGAGTTGATGTGTTAGTGTGTGTGTGTGTGTGTGTGTGTGTGTGTGTGTGTGAGCGCGCATGCGTGTGAGTGTCTGTATATGACAGAATACAGAGAGAGAGAGAGAGAGAGAGAGAGAGAGAGAGAGAGAGAGAGAGAGAGAGCTGAGCAAGCAGATGCATGTCATGTAACACGCATGTTATGTAACACGCGAATCCATATGTTTGTGTATTCTCATCTGTCATATTATCAGTTAAATACCATTTGATTTTATCATGTATAATATAAACTTATGTACATTACTGTAGTTTGAGTGAGAGAGTCGGTGAGTGTCAATGAGAGACAGAATGAGTGAGTGTGAGAGTGAATGTGTGTGTGTGTGTGTGTGTGTGTTCCTTCTCTGTGTGTATCTTTGTGTGTGAGAGCATCACTATGTTTACGTCACATACTTTTTATGTACACATATTTCTCCATGTTTAACATTTTTATGAGACTGCTCATGACAATTGTCAGTGTATGTGTGTGAGTAAAGTGTGGGAGTTTGTTCATACTAGTTTCAATGCTAACGTGAGACATTTTGTATATGTCTAGATGTGAGGAGGTGTGAGTGTGTGTGGAGGATGTGTGTGAGTGTGGGGATATGTGTGGGTGAGGGATGTGTGGGTGGGGGTATGCGTTTGGATGGGTTGGGTGTGTGGGTTTTTGTGGTAGTGATATTTGTGGGTGTTGGTGGGATGTGTGGATGGATGTGTGGGGGTGAAAGTAGGGGTGTGGGAATGGGTGTGGGGGATGTGTGTATGGGTGGAGGATATGTGTATGGGACGGGTGTGGGGTGTGTGGGTTTATGTGGGTGGTGAAGTGTGGGTGGTTTGAGGAAGTATGTGTGGGTGGCGGGGTTGTGTGGGTAGGGGATTGTGTTGGGTGGATTGGGGATGCAAGGGCGGGTGGGGAGAAGTGTATGGTGTGTGGGTTTGAGATATGTGTGCGGTGTGTTGGTGGGGGATGTGTGCATGGTGTGTGGGTGGGGGTGTGGTGGTATGGGTGAGGATATGTGTGTGGGTGGGAGATAATGTGTGGTGTGGGGGATGTGTGTGATGGGTGCGGGGAATGTGTGTATTGGTGGGGTATATGTATGGGTGAGTAGGGGATGTGGGGTGGTTGGGGGAAGTATGTGGGGGTGTGTGGGTGGGAGATGTGTGCGTGGATGGGGAATGTGTGGGTGGGGGTGTGTGAGTGGCTTAGGGATGTGTAGGTGGGTGAGGGATGTGTATGTGTCGGGGTGGGATGCGTGAGTGGGTGGAGGATGTGTGTGGGTAGGGATATTGTGATCGAGAGATGTTTGGTTGGGGGTGGGTGGGGTGGGTGCTTAGTGGAGGATGTGTGCGTGAGTGAGTGTGTTGGTGGACGGGTAGGGAATGCGTGTGTGGGTGGGGAGAGGTGTGTGGTGTGTTGGTTAGGGATATTGTGTGGGTGAGGTATGTGTGTGTGGATGGGGGATTTTGTGGTGTGTGGGTGGGGGTATGTGGGGTGGATGGGTAAGGGTATCTGTGTGGGTGTGGGTGGGAATATTGTGCGGTATGTGGGTGGGGGATATGTGTGTGGTGTGTAGGTGGGGATGTGTGGTGGTATGTGGGTGTGGGATGTGTTGGTGAGGGATATGTGTGTGTGCGGTGCGTGGGTTGGGAATATTGCGTGGTAGGGGATGTATGTGATGTGCGGGTGGGGGATTGTGTAGTGGGGGATTGGGTTAAGGCATGTATGGGTGGGTGGAGGATGTATGTGTGGGTGGTGGGGTGTGTGTGTGTGTGAGTGAATTGGGGATGTATGGGTGGTTAGGGAGGTGTGTGTGTGTGGGGGGGGAGGGAGATGTCAGTTGGTGGGGATGTGTGTGTATGGTTTGGGGATGTGTGAGTGGATGTGCGATGTGTGGGTTGGTGGGGGAATTGTGTGCGTGGGTGGTGAATATGTGGTCAATGGAGATGTGGCTGGGGGATGGGTGGTTTGAGGTGTGGATGGGGAGAGGATGTGTGGGTTAGGATGTGTATGTGGGATGTGTGGGTTGGTGGGGGAATGTTTGTGGGTGGCGAGTGTGTTTTGGTTGGGGGAACAGGTGAGGGGAGAGTGTGTGGGTGGGGGATGTGCGGAAGGGGGATGGGTCGGTTGGTGGGGTATGTATGTGTCCCTTGGTGTGCGTGTGTGTGGGTAGGTGGAGGTGTGTGTGTGGGTGGGGTGATGTATGGGTAGGTGGGAGATGGGCCTCATAACATGGTAATTTGCCTTGTTTATGTTTACAACATTCATTTCACAATGTTTATTTTTCTTCCTATGTAAATGAATAATGCTCTTGATGAATGAAAGACGAGTGATTGGAAGGGCCGAATGTAAGACGGGCCTGCGCGCCCAATTTGTGACCCTAATAAAGTTGATTTGATTTGATTTGATTTGATTTGCCTTCGTGTGAATTGTCCTTGACTGGCTTCCTGATTTCTATAACACCACTCTTCCCTTTGTCTCCCTAATTGATTCTTGGTCTAAGTTAGCAAGCTAGTTAATGCGTAGTCAATGCCTACGTTCTGTACACTTCTGTCTGCGCTGGTTTCTACAATTAAAGTACGTTTGAGAAGACATGTATGTTTAACTTTAGATGACCTCAAAAGTTCAGGATCGTGTTTTTTTTTTTTCCGAGTGTCTGAAATAAATGCTTTTCTAATGTAACTCGTCCACGCTAATCTGCCATTTCAAATTGCTATATCATTACAGTTATGGAATTTCAGGCCCGTAGTTTTTGCTGGACTGAAGATAACTGATGCTATAAATGTAACAATCTTTGTTTAGTTTGAATAAGACTACAAGAGGTATGTTGTCTGTAGAGTCACCTTCATCTTCGTTCCGGAATGTGCGGACATTAGCAGGTTAGTGAACAGACCAACGAAGGAGGTTTATTTTCAAAGGATTCGGAATTGGGGATGCAGATCTGTCTAACGTTCTACCCTTCTCATCTCACCTGACACACACTATTTTATTCTGTTGTTTGTAGAGTCACCTTCATCTTTGCTCCGGTAAATGAGGGAGTTGAGGGAAATGAACTAGTTGGTAAATTTGCTGCCTCTGCATCCCCTGCAGATGGCCAGCTCATGGGTCGTGCTGTTGCTGTTAATCCCTCTAGAAAGATGTCAAGAGTTGGAAACTTTCACACCTGTAAATAGACATCATTGTTCAGAATGAGAGACTTGGGAGTAAGCATTGACACGAAAAGACACGAGCGGCACATCGGAAGAATGGGGCGCCTCGTCAACCAAAACAGAACTGGCACTATTAACTGACGGACACTGATGCACATGTGGTGGGTGGGGTAGGGACTGAGCACCTACAGACTTGTCCGGAGTGCAAGGATGATACCCCAACAGATAACAGAAGGTGACCCATAACGGCGAGACACCTTCCAGAGTCCTACTTAACTTACAACAAATATGGTCAAAAATAGGGCGTCAGTCAACGGCATTACAGCAAAGACTGTACGGGAATGTTATGATCCTGAGACTAACTACCACTTTTGTTACAGACATGACCTTTCTCTGACTGCCAAAGAAGAGGCAGTCGAAGGATGAGAGTAATGTATGAAGACATTACCACTATTGATGTATGATAATATATAAAGATTAAGCGTTTGTTGATACTGGTGATTCAGCCACATTTGGGGGTCATTAAGATTAAGCTTTCAAAAAAAATTGTCGCCTCTGGAAGTGTGATACTAGCCATATCATTTATCAAGTACCGAT
>JACEFZ010028403.1:45000-67500 GCA_014155875.1 Cepaea nemoralis | reverse complement strand
TGGGTGGGTGGGTGGTGGGTGGGTGGGTGGGTGGGTGGGTGGGTGGGTGGGTGGGTGGGTGTGTGTGTGTGTGTGTGTGTGTGTGTGTGTGTGTGTGTGTGTGTGTGTGTGTGTGTGTGTGTGTGTGTGTGTGTGTGTGTGTGTGTGGTGTGTGTGTGTGTGTGTGTGTGTGTGTGTGTGTGTGTGTGTGTGTGTGTGTGTGTGTGTGTGTGTGTGTGTGTGTGTGCGTGCGTGCCTGCCCGCCCGTCTCATAACATGGTAATATGCATTGTTTATGTTCACAATATTAATTTGTCACTGCTTTTTATATGTGAATGTAACAAACACGATAGATAATTGATGTACGCAAGGCGAAACGGTTGGAAGAGCCGAATGTAAAACGGGCCTGCGTGCACAATTTGTGACCCTTTGAAATTAAAGTTCGTTCATTAGTTCGTTCTAGTATTTACATCCGCTTCCATCACTTCCGAGTTACCCACTAAGAGTCTATCAGTGTGTATGGATGCACGCGTTCCTGGAAGCTCTATCAAGCGAAACTAACTTCACATTAAATAACTTCCACAGGGGCTGAGTGGTCTCGAGGTATGGTGTCCGCCCCGAGTGCTGGAGGTCCCTGGTTCAAGCCCCGGTGAGGGCCGGGATGTTTTCACGTGGACTTCTAGTAACAGAATTTGCCCTGGTCTCTGAGTAGTGAGATCGGACGCCCGTGTGTATTGTTGCTCACGTAAAATATCCCTTGCCAGTTGAAAATCGAAAAAGAGTAACCTAACGGCGCTGTCCGGGAAGAATTTCGAGTTAAATATCTACCCAAAGTATTTCAGGATCCTCGTCCGTGCTACGGAGTTCGTGCACTGAGCTGAGATTCTCCGGATTCAGGCTTGAGTTAGGAGTAAAAAGGAGCACTTATGGGTTACTTAATCCGTCGATTAAACTAAACAAACCTAAACTAAACTTCCAATGTAAGAGTGAATGGGATAAATTGTGACAGAAATTGTGTAAAATACGTTTCTTTTATCTCTTCATCTCATTCATTCCCCGGACAGGCAGTAGGAACAAAACGCGACCAGAACACAACAAGTATATACAGGTGTGACAAGTATTTGATGATTGAATCAGGAGCTACTCCGGAAATATTGAAAGTATTTCTCTCTCGGTGGTTGTGCCCCTTGTGAGGAAACAAATCAGTTCTGACGGTTGATTGTTCGATTACATAAGAGTGGCTGAGATGTTTGGGTTCCAACTTTAATTTAGTGAGTGCGAGGTTTGAATCTTGGTAAGAAACAAGCGTTTATACAAAGCTAATGGTGAAACATGCCCCGTCTGATTTATGAGTAGTGGATCAGGTGTCTCGTTTTTTTTTCAGATAAGGGTGAAATAAAAATGAGGTCTCGTGGGTGCACCAGCCATGTTATTTATCTCGCAGCAGTTGAGAACAGCAACAGTGGCGAGTATAAACTGTTCATATTAAGCTATGGTTATTGCAGAGTATTTTATTCTTATATACTATGGTATAGCTATTGTTACTTCATCCTGTTTTTATAAGTTTTAGCTAAATTTTATCCTATTGTATTGCATTAATAAATATACTTTAAGATATGTAATGTGTATGTATAACATATTTGTTCCGCTTTTTGTGTGGAGGATCATGGGAGTTGTCAATTTTTGTATGTAAAATTGTGGGAGTCTGTGTATATTAATTTGTGTGACTGTGTGGAGGAGAGTGCGTATGCATGAGTGGTTGTATGTATGACTGAATATATATGGGCATGAGAGAGAGAGAGAGAGAGAGAGGAGAGAGAGAGAGAGAGAGAGAGAGAGAGGGGGGAGAGAGAGAGAAGAGAGAGTATGAAAGCTTGGGATCATTTGCTCCATGTAGATCTATAAGCCTGAAGGAGAAGAAGTTCTGGGAGTTAGGAAAGCTAGTGATCAAAGAGCCTGCTTACCAAGACAACGTTTGGTCCACAACAGTAGCCGGATTCTATTTTCGGCCAAGCCTCATAATATCTATACAGCCTCATAAAATCCTTGCAGCTTAATAAAATCCATACAGCCTCATAAAACCATACAGCTTCATAAAATTGATACATCATCATAAAATCCGTAGAGCCTCATAAACTGCATACAACCTCATAAAATCCATACAGCCTCATAAAATCCACAGTCTCATAAAATTCATACATAATAATTGTCGGTTGTTTCTAAGTAAGGTCCGGGACGAAAAGGCAACAAAGAAAGAAAGTTGCCTGCCCTACTTCATTATTCGTAGCCTAAAGAATGTGAAGATGAAACACTTCACACCCCGAAGGCAATATCTGACAGCAGGCTACCGTTGCCTTTTTGTTAACTAGTTCTGACATTTTGTCCGAATAAAACCACACAATATGACTTAGAAGCTTGGCGAATGAAAGATAAATCACAGGCGAACGTTTACATCGGTCTTTATCAACTGTCAAAAAAACAAACTATCATTTACTGCCTATGGTACCTTGCAGTGTAGGACAGAGGGGTCTTGAGCCTGGCTAGTGCAGTCGCCGCGAACTGTGCAGGTTAGGATTTTCTTTTTGCTCCAGACATAAAAAATCCACACCTTACCGAGGATTCGAACCCGGGTCTCCCGGTGGATAACTCGGAGTTCTTGGTCGTTATCAACTAACTAGAAAAATAAAGTAATTTTGTTTTTTACCTCAGATAAAACAATAAAATACTTTTTTCTCGAAATCCGAGAATTAGCCTATCAAAATTAAAGAAGAACAGATTAAATGGTTTGGCCACCTCACAATAACGCCCTGGTACCATCTGCCACAAAGAAATCACACTGAAGACATAGAATGGATACAGAGCAAGGAGAAGGTCGTGTAAAAGATTAACTGATGTTATCAAGAACTACTTTAGGGAAATTAATACCAACTTACAACACAAAATTAGGAACTGAACAAACTTTGATGACATTTTGTGATGACCAAACATAAGACAATGAGATGCGGTAGCGCAGTGTCCAGTTAACTTGCCTATCTGTCCAGTGGTCATATTTTCGAATCTCCCGTGAGGGGGACGCAGAGGTGTTTCCAAGACACCAGGGCTGGGTTCTATACTGGCCAAGACCTATTGACGCGTCCTCACCGAGCGTCCTGGGCAACAGGTCCCTTCGGGGTCCTGGCTGAAGTCAGTAGGATCGTTGATTCATCCGAATTCGGAAAGTGTCTGCCTGAACGGTGAGGAACCACCAGTCTGCACACCAATAAGCCAGACATGGGACAACGGATACTCACACAAACCTCAGGTCCTGTATGACATCACACTGATGTTGGACAACAGGATGTCATCATCCGACATACAGGACTTCACGCTGGAGATCACAGCCAGTGAACACAAGCAAGCAAGCATCTCCCGTGAGGTGAATATATTTTGATTACCTAGCCTTGAAGGCTAGGTCGAATTGTCATGCCCAATGTAGTCCGACTGTGTTTGTCTACGTAGTCTTGCTGTCACTGTCTATGAAGTCCTGGTGTGCTTGTAGATGCAGTCATACTGTTTCTCTGTGCCGTTCTCCCGTGACTGTCTATGTAGTGCTAATGTGATTGTCTAAGTGGTCCTACTGTGCTTCTCTGTGTAGTTATACTGTGATTGTCTTTGTAGTTATACTGTGATTGTCTCTGTAGTCCTAATATGATTGTCTGGGTAGTCCAACTGTGCTTCTCTATGTAGTCTCACTATGTTTGTTTATGTAGCTATGTGTGATTGTCTTTGAAGTCCTACTGTGCTTCTTTTTTTTTTTTCTTTGGCGCTGCTCGTTTTTTCTTTTAGTTAAATTTTCGACCATGCACTGGATTGATGTTTGCGCGAGGATTAACTTTCCTGTTACCAGTGTCCCTCTCCATTAGGTGAACCCACTCCGACTTCTGATGTACTTGTAATTTACGTCCCCAAGTCAAGGCCCGGCTCATGGCCGAGGGGTTAGCAGCTTTCTCCGCTAACCCCGAATACTCTCGTCACGTGACGCGACAAGAATTAGCAGTGGTTCGAATCGCAAAAGTGACTTATGAGAGTATGGAGCCGGTCGCTCAGAAAGTCGTGGCGTGCTGATGAGCGTAATCTAGCCTAGGAATCAACATACAGCTTAAAGATGCTGGTGTTGACCGCAATATCCTGAAACAGGATGGAAAAGCGAAAAGAAAAAAAAAGTCAAGGACGAGAAGTCAACATTTTAGTCCAACTGACCGGGTGTAGAGGTTGAACCCGCTAACTCGACATCAGCACACTGGATCAAATATACACGTTAAAATGAGAAGTCTGTGAGAACTTTTTAAAGGGAAAAATCGATGGTGATATGCTTAACCAACGTGATCCCTAAAGCCAGAAAGATCATATCTATGACGTGTGGCACCACTTTTCAGGGCAGCACTAAATAAGAGCAGAGCAGCAAATGTCAAGTGACTGAGGAGATGTGTGTAGCCACAAAAGAACGCTTATGATTATCAATATACACGCTTTTCGTCTTCTCCTCCTTCTTCTTCTCTTGTTCCTCTTCGTCTTCTTTTACTACTACAATTTCAACTACTACGACTTCTACTACTACTACTACTACTACTACTACTACTACTACTACTACTACTACTACTACTCCTACTCCTACTACTACTACTACTACTACTACTACTACTACTACTACTACTACTACTACTGCTGCTGCTGCTGCTGCTGCTGCTACTACTACTACTACTACTACTACTACTACTACTACTACTATTACAACTTCTTCTCCTTCTTATTTCATTACTGAACTAGAATTCTTGCTATACAATGTTCTAAATCTAATTTATACAATTTGACGTACGCTGCCATATATGCATTTCAATTTCCACAATTTAATATAGAATATTAAATTCCCGCGATTCTATACGCACAATTCTAAATGTCAATTCAATGTAGACAACTCCATGGTGTATTATTGACATTAAACGGGAGACAATATAATGACTCCGGGAATAAAAAGTGTAAATGTAAACGGGAGACAATATAATGACTCGGGAATAAAAGTGTAAATGTAAACGGGAGACAATATAATGACTCCGGGAATAAAAAGTTGTAAATGTAAACGGGAGACAATATAATGACTCCGGGAATAAAAAGTGTAAATGTAAACGGGAGACAATGCAATGATTCCAGGGACAATAAGTTTATCCGAATGAGAACATGCAATGACTGACTGACTTACTTGCACCTTAAATTCTTCACAGACGATAGTTTGTAAAATGGAGTGATAACACAAAGCCTGGCCTGAATTTAGAGACCATGTGTTGCCCATGCAACATGATCCCGCTCTCAGCCTGGCTAGTTTACTCCAGAGGAAAGGTAACACCAATATGCCTGGAACAAGACAAGCTGCAGAATTTGCCGGATCAGCAAACCAATGTTCTAACTGTCCGCCTATCGGCTTAGGGCATTTAGTCTTCAGCTTGCATTTCCTTGCACTATGGTAAGGCTTGTGCCCTCCCAATTGCACATGAATAATATTGGTGAGGAAGTGACGGGAGCTGCGGAAGGCAGAAATTTTACCTTTAGTAGTTTGCCACTGTGTTTAAACGAGAGGTCAACGTTTAAGTTCAAATTAATATTGATGTAGGGATTGACACCCGGAAAGTAGAACAACGGGTTTGTACAAGGACTCTGGCATTTTAGATATATGGTGTTCGTTCTGTATGTATATATACCAACCGGCACACACTGGGTGATGTTTAGTTTAGTTGACGGATCAACATCACGGCACACTGGTGTAACCCATAAGTGCTCCTTTCTACTCCTAACTCAAGCCTGAGTCCGGAGAATCTCAGATCAGTGCACGAACTGAGTAGCACCGGCGAGGATCTTGAAAATACTTTGGGTAGACGTTTAACTCCAAATTTTGCCCGGACATCGCCGTTAGGCTACTCGTTTTCGATTTCTAATTGCCAAGGGATCTTTTTAACTTTCGCAACAATACACACGGACGTCCGATCTCTCTACCCAGAGACCAGGTGAAATTTTGTTACCAGAAGTGCACGTGAAAAATTCCCGGCCCTCACCGGGGCTTGAACCTCGGACCTCCAGCACTCGAGGAGGACATCATACTTCAAGACCACTCATCCCCCATTGCATGTCCTCATTCGGATAAACTTATTGTCCTTGAATTGTCTCCCGTTTACGTTTACATTGGGTGATGTGGTGAAAACAAAATCATCCGGCCTGGCTTAACTTCTCAAAACTATTTCTTGTTTGCTGGGTCAACATGGGAGACTACGTCAATTTTAAAAGATCCTCCTGGACGGGTATGCGAACACTTCAGCACCGGGTCTGTAGGCAAGAGTACTTATATTAAAAAATAAAAAAGTCGCTTAAAAGTCGACAGGGTCGACTTCATCGCACCGGGTTTTATCCCATATGGCTCGGTCCCTTTCCGCAGCGCGGAAAGCGTCGCACAAAGCACGAACTCCGTAGCTTTTAGCGACGACCCACAGGAGTCTCCGAAACATTTAGCTCGTAAGCCGAAGGGTGCGGCCCGGAATCGAACCCACAACCTTCGGAGCACGACCCAAACGGCTTGACCACTTCGCCACAGAGACTCCCCATTAAAAAAAAATACAAACAGTTAGGTATATGCGGCTCCTGCGAAAAGATAAGACATACTAAACACGAACTCAATGTACAAAGCTTACAACAGACTCCATAAATGTGAACATAAATCACATAGTGAAAACTTTCCAAAACAAGAGAAAATCTAACAGTATATAATAATAAAATAATAAAAAAAGAAATAAGTGTTATTATATATAGCTTAATGTTATGCCGCCCCCGCTCACATAAATTGCTGAGACTACAGTATCTAATGACCTCATTCTGCTGCTAGTTTCCCCTCGAACTGTGAGGCGTTGGAAGCTAAAATATCAGAAACGTATAATCACTATTGATATTCACCCCACCACCATTGCTACGGGACACCACAAGTGTCAGATTCAGAATCGATCTCCAGGCACTCGAGTAATATCATGAAGACGTTATCCAGATGTTCATTTCGTAATGCTAGGCAAACGTGAATGGTCGATCATTGACAGGCAAGTAAGCAATGAATGGTGTAGATTTTGCACTGAAAGTGAGTAATGGAAATTGTACTTATGTTTGTGGGAGGCGTAAGAGCAGCGTGGCTTTGATTGTTGATCGCAGAATTACAGAATGGATTTCTGAAGAATCTACGAGTGACATTGAAGAGACCATACGATCATACGTCATAGACTTATGTGGAATACGACCTAGTCTAAAAGCCTCAAGACTTACTGACTGACTGCCATCTTGCCGTCTTCTCTTAACAGCCGATAGTTTGTAAAATGGGGTTATCTCTCCATAACACAAAGCCTGGGCTGAATTTAGAGACCATGTATTGCCCATGCAGCATGATCCCTCTGTCGGCCTGTCTAGTGTACTTCAGAGGAAAGGTGACACGTCTGGAACAAGACAAGCTGCAGAAGCTGCCGGGTCAGCAAATCAATGGTCTAACTGTCCACCTGGCGGTGCTTCGATCCTAGACCAGTTACCAACCAAGGCTTAGGGCCTGGTCTGCCCTGCCATAACATTTAATCTTTAAGTCGCATTTCCTCACACCAGGATAAAGCTTGTACCCTCCCAATTGCGCTCTTCCACCCGAAGCCGTTGGCTCAATGTGGGGTGTCGGGTTTGGTAAGCACCGCCCAACATTCGGCACTAACAGAAGCAGATAGTACCGTCTACTGTTATACGGTAGCTCAGTCATATCTGACTAAGACCTGACATCTTGTCTCAAGAAATGCCTCAAAAAGTGACGTCGGCAGGTGTGGCATTTGCAACATCACACCTGGAGCGGCGATTGATGTTGTAAGATCATATGTACAATGGGTTTGTAAAGGGCCCTCACTTTCTTGCTATAATATGCCCAATGGGCTTTAAGACTTGTAATGGGACCGTTACTTGATTGTTACCACACGCCTAATGCGTGTAAGGCGTGTTGATCTGTCCTTCGTTTACTTTACTTACTTACCCAATGACGTAATCTCGCATATCCAAACATATCTGCGGGATATTTGGAAACAGACCGCCTTGCCCTGGTTTTTGTACCATTGTATGAGTCCCGTTAGTTTATAAAGCAATGACAAACTACTGAACGTAAACTTGCCAATAATTCAGAAACAGTCAAAAAATGCCGTGGTTGACTGCGACATCCTGTAAACGATATGCAAATAACTTTTAACTTACCAAATGGCTAACTAATCCTTAAGGCAGTAACTAACTTGGCATAGATTCAATTAGAAGCTCCTTTGCATTTCATAAACGGTGGCTTTTGGAAAAGTAAACTGATAATTACTAACACGCAGTGGTTTAATAAAAAAATGTGGCTTTTGATAAGCTAATTAATAATTAGTAACATACTAGTGTTGCAATGTAGCTCTTATTATGTTGTAGTGCGTAGGCACGGCATGGCTGGAATAGCAAATGAAAAAGAACGTTATCTTGCATGTTAGTTATACTCACACACACACACACACACACACACACACACACACACACACACACACACACACACACACATGTAGACAGACAGACAGACGCAATGGCAAACTAATGAACGTAACATTTTCTGAGAACAGACGAAATAACCAGGACATGCTGGGATTAACTGTGACGCCCTGTATTTTTTTTTTTTTTTTGCTTATCCTTTACAGGACATTGCTGTCAACACCAGCATCTTTCAGCTGTATGTTGATTTCTTGGCAAGATTACGCTCAGTAGTTTGCCATTGCTTTCTGAGCGGCCGGCTCACATACCCCGTAAGTTATCGATGCGATTCGAACCACCGCTGATTCTTACCGTCATCACGTTAACCCACGAGAGTATACGAGATTACGGAGAAAAGTCATAACCTCTAAGCCACGAAGGACGCCCTGTATAAGGACAGGCAAAAAAGGTTTTCTTTACCAGTGAAATTGTCCTGAACAGAGTTCAATTCACTAGGCAGCATTTTTACAGAAAACAGGAGGTTCGACTCTGAGTTAACAAAATAGATAGATGCCCGAAGGCAAACACGGGCACATGTCAGCTGTCATTTTTACTCAAACATGCAAGTAAAAGGGCAATTGATAACCTGTTGATTTTTCTTCCAACGCTTTGTTGCTATTTCAGACTTGATCGCTATCAACATCCTACCATAGAAACTCGTTAGATGTCAGGCGAAATGCTTCGGAAAGAATACCGGGGCTCCTAGAATATGGAGAAGATATACTCGTATGATACGCGTACCATTATAAAAAAAAGCTAATTGCATATTCTTTACAGGACGTCGCAGTCAACCCCAGCATTTTTGTCTGTTTGTGATCTCTTGGCAAGTTTACGTTCAGTAGTTTGCCATTGCTTTCTGAATGAACCATTATAAACCGAATTCATCAAGAGGATGAGGTGGAGGGAGGGGGGATAAGAAGCACAGGCAATAGAAGAAGCATAAACATTAGGGGAAAGGGAAGGAGAAAGGAGAATTATGAAGCACAAAGGAGATGGAGAGATGAGAAGGAGGTGAAGAAGAAGAAGAAGAAGAAGAAGAAGAAGAAGAAGAAGAAGAAGAAGAAGAAGAAGAAGAAGAAGAAGAAGAAGAAGAAGAAGAAGAAGAAGAAGGGAGGAGGAGGGGGCAGAGGAGGGGGCGGTGGGGAGGGGGGTTTACAAACACGTAAATCAATAGTTGTTTACAGACACGTAAATCAATAGTTGTTTACAGACACGTAAATCAATAGTTGTTTACAGACACGTAAATCAATAGTTGTTTACAGACAAGTAAATCAATAGTTGTTTACAGACACGTAAATCAATAGTTGTTTACAGACACGTAAATCAATAGTTGTTTACAGACACGTAAATCAATAGTTGTTTACAGACACGTAAATCAATAGTTGTTTACAGACACGTAAATCAATAGTTGTTTACAGACACGTAAATCAAGAGTGACCGAACGACGTCGATCCATGGAAGAGGCGGGGAGGCATCACAAAGACTGTTAAGACACAGCAGTTACGATTTATTCCTTTGCAACGATCAATTTAGCACAGCCCTAGGCATCGGTGAGATAAAGAGTTGAAGCACTGTCTGGACCAGTCTACAGCTTCTAGAACTGTTACATAACATGTTCATATAGAGTTAACGAACGACTTCCGTCCCTGGAAGCAACAAGCGAGAAGGTACCAAGGATAGACAGAGGAAATAAGGCAACCCCACAAGTCATTAAGTTACTAAATAAACGCTCCGCTGGAACCCGTCATTGCCTTCCGGTGGCTGATCGTACGGGACGTCAGTCTATTAATGGCTGGAGTTAATTTGAAAGTCTACGGGTCTGTCGCAGGCCAGCCACAATGTGACTGCCATTTGTCCTGTAACCTGGCGCTTTTCGATGCTAGGTATTAGCAGGAGGTCGGCTTCGTGTGGTTAAAGTTAGGTTTAAGAGAGTCCCAGATGTCTTCTTAGCATAGTGGATAGGAAGCTATGCTAGGTATTTGCAGGAGGTCGGCTTCGTGTGGTTAAAGTTAAGTTTAAGGGAGTCCCAGATGGTGGATAGGAAGCTAGGCTGATAACTTCATGAGCGGGGTCGGACAATGGGTTGACGCCTGCGTTTGCAGTCTCGTTAATGAGGCCACCTACTCCTTGGTCTATTCGGGCCACAAAATGTAAAGGCCCTATCACTTCACAGAGCCATATCAGGTTCTTGTTTAGTGACAATTTGAAAAAAAAAAATATTAAAAGTCCCAGGGAGGAAACTGCCATTAGGGTGTCGGTCAGGACTATATATCGGTTATGAATATAATTAGAGGAACTGCGGTAAAGCTGTGGAAATGTACACAATATAAAATAACACCAAGTAATGCAGCTTTACTGAACAGAATTAGGAAACAATACAAGGACGTTGCGACGACTAGCCTTCACCAGTTCACAAATACATACACAAAACACAATAAATAATCATGGAGAAAGCCCTCCAGTGACTACATTCAAGGATGTTTTGATATGTGTCTTAGACTTATTTACTTCCTTTAACTCGTTCCTAGCTATCTTTCTCTATTTCTCTGTGAAGCATAAACAGCGGGAGCGTACCCGTTTATGGGCTTCATGTATCGAGATTCCCATGGACACATTTTATTCCCTCTGTCCATCGTTTACATGGTCGGCCTCTTCTTCTAGTTCCATTTGGTCTGTACAGTATTACTTATAGAATACTGTTAGTTGGTTATCTAGTTATGTGGCCGAACTTTTACAATACAACTGAAGATCTACGTCCCAGTATTTTGTCTAAAATGCGTTAGCCAACGCTTAATCATTTATTAATTTGTAAAAGCCGTGCCTCTCGGATACTGCTAAATTCTCTAGTGCTCTTGTTTGAACATTCTGCTCACTGATACTAGAGATTACATTGATTTGTTTTTTCTTACACACCACAGCTGATTATTCCTACGTTTCTCTCCGCCTTTATGTTATGTTTATTTCCAAATAATCTTGCCTGCCTGCCTGCCTGCCTGCCTGCCTGCCTGCCTGCCTGCCTGCCTGTCTGCCTGTCTGTCTGTCTGTCTGTCTGTCTTTATTTCTCTCTTTCTTTCTTTCTTTCTTGCTTTCTTTGTTGCTGTCTTTCTTGCTGTATTTCTTTCTTTCTTTCTTTGCAACTTTTCACATGTCCTGAGAAATAAAGATGGCCAACATAATATTGCCGGCGCTTTCGCTTAGGGGCAGTTTAGGGGCAAATAAATAGGTAAATTAAAAATACCTCAGAAATCAGAGTTGGTTCTGATGGTGATGGACACTGGTAAAAGGAAAGCTACCCGTACATATGAAGATATTCGTGTGCAATGATCTTTTTGTTCTCTTGACCATTTCCCCTTCATTGGGGCATACACATTCCACCAACACAACTGGTTGCATTTTGTAGCTGAATTAGTCTTGTTGAGTTGAGATGAGTTGAGTTCAGTTGAGGTGAGATGAGTTCAGTTCAGTTGAGCTGAGATGACTTGAGTTCAGTTAAGTTGAGATGAGTTGAGTTGAGTTGAGTTAGTTGAGTTGAGATGAATTGATTTCAGTTGAGTTGAGATGCGTTGAGTTCAGTTGAGTTGAATCCATAACCGACATCTCAGCACTCTGGACATTCCCATCTGTTCTCCGTCCTCATCTGCAACAGTCAGCGAAGAGTTCTAGGTGATCGGATAGCCTGCCCCAACCCTTCCTTAGTCGGCTTATAAGGCATGAATGCGAGGTTGCAGTGGTACTACTCTTTGCTTCCCTAACGGGTCCCACTAACACACGCACGGCGATGAAGCGAAACCACCATACACCAAATCTTCATTTCCCCTGTCACGAAAATTCTGCTCAATCATTAAAAGTTTCCATTTAAGTCAATTGATCGTCTGTCTCTTTATTCAAAGTAGCAGATCTGTCATTTAATCTGACGTCTCGTATCCTAATTAGCACAGCAAAGTCTAGCCAACTGTCATGTTTATTTCTCATTAACCTCATATCTCACATTCCTTGTCTCTTGTTAAACTGTTTTTTTTAAACCGTTTTGTGAAGACAACCCGTTAACGTTGTTAGCGTCATAGATCTAATAGGAGAGGTAATGTCTTTGAGAATCATACGTTACAATAATGTGTTTGCCAGAGGCGAGCTGATAATTTCCACGTGAACAAAAGCTGTCTAAAACGTTAAAATATTACTATGATTTCGTATCTGCCTACACGTATGTCTTTTTGAGTCTCTGTCTGATCTAAGCTGAGCTGAGTTCAATTGCGTCAAGTTGTTTATCAATGTTCCAACTTATTGTCTTAACCAAGTTATTCCAACTTATCGTCTTAACAAGTTATTTATCAGTATTTCAACTTATCGTCTTAACAAGTCATTTATCAATATTTCAACTTATCGTCTTAACCGAGTTATTTATCAGTGTTCCAAGCTATTGTCTTAACCACGTTATTTATCACTAATCCAACGTATTGTCTTAATCCAAGTTATTTATCAGTATTCCGACTTATTGTCTTAACAAGTCATTTATCAGTATTCCAACTTATCGTCTTAACCAAGTTATTTATCAGTGTTCCAAGCTATTGCCTTAACCACGTTATTTATCACTAATCCAACGTATTGTCTTAACCAAGTTATTTATCAATTTCAGCTTCATCATCATCATCATCATCATCATCATCATCATCTTCCACTTCTGCCGTCAAGCGTCGTTGGGAGGGTTAATTTGCGTTCCAGCGCCCGGTGGGCGGCACTGGATAGTGTCATTCCGTGTGGTTGTACAATGTCTTTGATGTCGTCAATCCATTTTCTTCTTGGACGTCCTCGTGGTCTCGTCGCAGATGATCTTTGATGTAAGGCCAGTGATGGTAGTTGCTGGTGTTGCATTCTAACGATATGGCCAAACCACTTGATCTTCTGTCTTTCAATAAATGTGGCACAAGGTGTTGATCCCAGTCTGTCTGATAACAGCATTTCTTACTCGGTCTCGGATTGTTAAGTTGGCAGCTCTTCTCAGGCATCTCATCTCGCAGGTGTTGATTTTGCGAAGGTGTGATTTGAATAAAGTCCAGGTTTGAGATTGGTAGCATAGGGTTGGTGTGAATATGCTGTTTATTATCTGTCGTTTTGCGGACATGGGTATATTTGGATGTTTCAGTAAGGGTGATAGTTGATATGTAAGTGCACTAGCTTTTTGACATCTGGTTTCGATTTCTCTGTACAATCTGCCATCTTCTGTGATCATACTTCCAAGATATTTCAATTCTTTAATTTGTTTCAGAGTTGTGCTATTTATCTGTATACTTAGTGGGCCCGGCGATCTGCTAACTCGCATTACTTCGGTTTTGGTTGTGTTTATACTCATATTGTATCTGCTGCAGGTTGAACTCAGATTAGTAATATGATTTTGTAGACTGCCCTCATCGCTGTAAAACAGGCACTGATCGTCTGCAAATAGAAGTTCATTTATTTCCTGTGGATCAGTTGTTTCATCTGGAGTAAAGAGTTCTAAATTTTCTGAATTTGTTCTGTCAAGACTTGCTTCTTTGGATTTCATCTTATTGCTTTAGTCAAATTATATATCAGTGTTCCAGATTATTGTCTTAACCAAGTGATTTATCAGTATTTCAACTTATTATCTTAACCTGTTATCTGTCAGTATTTCAAATGATTGCCTTGACCAAGTTATCTTTCTATATCCCCCGGTTGTACGCCGTTCCTACTGAAATCGCAGCAAAGTCATTCATCCACTGCTGCTTTATTAATCTAGTATTTGATGTCCTCTGGCATTTCCTCACATGATTCAATTGCTGTAGAAATAGGCTGCTTTGGTGAATCAAGATAATGGGTCGATACTTGACCTCACACTCCATTTCTGATGATTTCTAGGTTTCTGTGCGTCTGGCACTCATATTTATGTCTCATTAACCTAGAATGCCATGTCCGCTTTCATTTTGTTTGTTTGTTGGCTAGTTATAGTCATTTCTTCTTTCTTCTTTCTTTCAGATAGATATAGAGAGAGAAAGTCAGATAGAGAGGCATACACGTAGAGAGACAGAAAGTCAGATAGAGGGGCACATACATAGACTGAAAGTAATGTAGAGAAAGAAAGAGAGATATAAAGAGACAGTCAGACAGTGAGACATACAGAGAGATAAAAAGCCAGATATATAGTCATATATGGCGATAGAAAGTCAGACAGGTGGATAATGAGAGAGATAGAAAGTCAGACAGTGTGACATATAGAGAGATAGAAAGTCAGACAGTGTGACATATAGAGAGATAGAAAGTCAGACAGTGTGACATATAGAGAGATAGAAAGTCAGACAGTGTGACATATAGAGAGATAGAAAGTCAGACAGTGTGACATATAGAGCGATAAAAAGGCAGGTAGAGGTACGGATAAACGGAGACAGTGTGGCAGTTACACAGAGACAGTCAGAGATAAAAAGAGACATAGTACTGAGAGCCATAGGTACTAAGTAATATGTTAAGATAAGGAGATTCAAACAACTGGGACACAGATAACAGAGAGTCAGACAGTGAAAAGCACAAAGAAACAGGGACACATAGAAACGCATAACTAGTCAGTGAAAAAGAGACAGCAAGACTGACAGCGACAGATTTGATTTGATTTGATTTGATTTAACTTTATCTTCAAAGGGGTCACAAATTGGACACGCAGGCCCGTCTTACATTCGGCCCTTCCAATCACTCATCTCTCATTCATCAACAGTGCATGATACATTCACATAGGGAAAAAAGCATTGTCAATTGAATATTGTAAACATAAACAAAGCATATTACCATGTTAGGAGACACATCCCCCACCTACCCACGCATCCTCCACCCACCAAAAAATAACCACACACATCCCCCACCCTCACACACCCCTACCTACACACACTCCTCCCCACCCACCCACACACACTCCACCCACACAAACAACCCTCAAACACCCAGCCAAACACAAATCCCCCAACCACACATCCCAAACCACACATCCCCCAAACATACATCCTCCCACCAACCCTTACAACCTACCACCACACACACAAACCCCGCACCCACCCACCCACACATCCTCTACCCACACATCACCCACCCACACACATCCACCACCCACACACATCCACCACCCACACACATCAACCAGCCACACACATCTCCCCACCCACACACATCTCCCCACCCACACACACACACACACACACACATCTTCACCCATCCCCTAACCCACACACACTCACCCACCCACAGATTCTCCACACACCCACCTACACTCCCCCAATCACCCATCCCCCAACCACACATAGCTCAACCACAAAACAGACATTCAGATACATACATGCAGACAAGCAGACAAGCAGATAGATATACAGATATGCAGAGACAGACGGAGAGACAAACATAGATAAAGAGAGATAAACAGAGATAAAGAGAGACAAACAGTGATAAAGAGAGACAGTGATAAAGAGAGACAAACATAGATAAAGAGAGACAAACAGAGATAAAGATAGACAAACAGAGATAAAGAGAGACAGAGATAAAGAGAGATAAACATAAATTAAGAGAGACAATCTGAGATAAATAGAGACAAACAGAGATACAGATATGCAAAGATAAAGAAAGACAAACAGAGATAAGGAGAGACAGTGATAAAGAGAGATAAACATAGATAAAGAGAGACAATCTGAGATAAAGAGAGACAAACAGAGATAAAGATATACAGACAAGGATAAAGAAAGACAAACAGAAATAACGACAGACAGAGATAAAAGACAAACAGAGATAACGACAGTCAGAGATAAAGAGTGATGAACATAGATAAAAAGAGACAGAGATAATGAGAGACAAGCTTAGAGAAAGAGAGACAGAAATAAAGAGAGACAAACAAAGATAAAGAGTGACGAACATAGATAAAACGAGACAAACAGAGATACAAAGAGACAAACAAAGATAAAGAGAGACATATAAAAAGAGACAGAGATAATGAGAGACAAGCTTAGAGAAAGAGAGACAGAGATAAAGAGAGACAAACAGAGATAAAGAATGACAAAAGAGATAAAGAGAGACAAACAGAGATAAAGAGTGACGAACATAGATAAAACGAGACAAACAGAGATACAAAGAGACAAACAAAGATAAAGAGAGACAAACAGATATAAAAAGAGATAAAAACAGATAAAGAGAGACAAACAGATATAAAAAGAGATAAAAACAGATAAAGAGAGACAAACAGAAATAAAGAGAGACAAACAGAGATAAAAGAGACAAACAGAGATAAAGAGTAACGAACACAGGCTAAAAGAGACAAACAGAGATAAAGAGAGACAAACTAGAGATAAAGAAATGAAGAGAGGCAATCATTTTAGTCCAACTGACCGGTTTAGACGTCGAACCGGCTACCCTCACAGAAGATAGTGGTCTGATCCTTTCGGCCACGCTGACTTCTATGCAGAAATAACATCATTGCAATTACTCGTATTTAAACCTTAGTGAAAGTTTTTGTTCACGTGAAAATCACCTGCTCGCTTCTGGCAACAATCTACATCTATGTAATTACATTTGTTATGTCAACTGTTATTCCAAATAAAACAGTTGTTTGCAAGGTGATGTGTGTGTGTTACTTTACATTTGCAAAATTAAACAAATACATTCATATACACATACGATATTATTACATTCGTGGCATTTTGCAATTGCCTACACATTCCTTGCTTATGCTTCCTTTCAACCTCTACAGTGTATACAAGGCATATATTTTTCAACTCTCTCTCTCTCTCTCTCTCTCTCTCTCTCTCTCTCTCTCTCTCTCTCTCTCTCTCTCTCTCTCTCTCTCCTTTTGTGTGTGTGCCTTTCTTTCTGTCTATCTCTCTCTCTCTCTTTCTATCTCTCTCTCTCTCTGTCGTTCTCTTTCTCTTTTTCTCTGACTTTGTCGCTGTGAACCTCTCTCTCTCTCTCTCTCTCTCTCTCTCTCTCTCTCTCTCTCTCTCTCTCTCTCTCTCTCTCTGTCTGTCTGTCTCTGTCGTTCTCTTTCTCTTTTTCTCTGACTTTGTCGGTGTGAACTTCTCTCTATATTTCTCTCTCTCTCTCTCCCTCTCTCTCTCTCTCTCTCTCTATATATATATATATATACATGTCAGGATCTTCTATTAGGCTCGTTGGCTAACACATGTGAGACAGTACAAGTACAACGTGATTCGACGTAAGACACAGCAACACAATTTCTATGGATTTATTACCACGTTAAATACATAACAATAGTTACAGCAATGTACAACATATAACAACTCACAACCACAATACAGCTCATAGGTCTGACGCTCACGATATCAGTCGTTCAGCTCACAACCACGGAGATTCACACAAAACGCCTTGCTCTCGACACACACGTCCGTTCAGATGTCCAGTCCCAGCTTGGTCTGAGATTAACACACACACTACCCACTGCCTCTGGTGGTCACGTGGCTTTGCGTGCGTCTGTCGTCAGCGCTGGTCGCGTGTCAGGTAAGAATCTCGCCAGCGCGACAACTCTTGTCCGCCGGGCGCCGTAACGATGTTGCTGCTAGGCTCTGACATTCTCCCCGGGTACTTCAATGAAAGATGCCATCTTTCATTCATGATGTATGTATATACTGGGGTAGTGTTAATTTCATGTCAGAGACTACTTTTTCCCAGTGTTATGCATGAAAATACATATAAGGCATAGAAATACATACAAAAAAAATGTAAGTTGCATTGAAATGACAAATGAAGTACAACTTTTAACACAATTCAGGTTTCATCCCCCTGATGCCTGGTTACCTTCATTGCAATAATACCCAGTCAGATCAGTAGCACCAGCTTCACGCATCTACCTCCCAGCTATTTGAAAAAAAAGTAATAATATGATTGTTTTGCAACAACCATCTAGCCAGACTGAAATACGGCTTTGTATTAGTCGTATTAAACACTTAAACTCTGCCCTCATTTGGCCAGAAGCTCTTATGTTGGTTTGCAATGTTGGCAGCTCTATGACATGCTAAGTGGACGCCTACCTGCTGTGCCAAACATTTGAGCAACAAAATGTCTATCTATACAATACACATTAATGAATATGTTTCAAATTATGGCCCTTGATGTAATTCACAAATGCAAGGGAAGTAATTTTGACATTTAAGAAATTCCATACATTACAATAATTATTTAATTTCTTAGCGTCATTGCTTGACGTTTCTTCATATTAACGAGAAAAAGTCGGTAATATGAATACATTAATCAAGATATAATTCTAAGATTACACTAATCAAAATAAATAAGTACTCAATTGGTATATTATATTTTATAGATTGAAAAAGATTTTACAAGTGTCATAAATTTTTGGCAATTTGTACATAGTCTGCTAATTTTGCTATACTTTTTAAATTATACCGGAAATACACACGAAACGAAAAATTTGGTTGATGTTACATTTTCTGAACACAAATGATCCGGTTTTATTTCGGAACGGATAGTAAAATGTTCTCACAGTTCGTGTTTGATGTTATAGTATGACAACGGATTATGATGGAATGTTCTTATTTCCGATGTGTTCACAACTTCTGGATAAAGATCGACTGTTCTTATTTCTGATGTTGAACGTCGAACAATTTGGATTAAATTCGCTGTAGAGGTGGTGTAGGAGTCAATGTTCAGTCCACATTTGCACATGTTAAAATATCACGGTGAAAAAATCACCCACAAATGTCACAATGGTAACGTTCGCTTCTGGTAAGTGGATAAGCGTCTGTGACCCTGTTGTTGGTGTCTATATACAATTAATATTGTTCTCATTCTAACACACACTACACAATTATACTACACTCATTACATAACTTGATTAAAATAAGAATATTATACATGTCGGTTTCTAAACCGTATCACAACTTTACTTATAGACCTTACACAGTAGGTGACTGGAAAAATTCACACATTGGTGGCTGTGTTGGGCTGAGTGTAATATTACACAGTGCACTCAGACATTGCTTACTGGGTCTGTCGGACAACGGGACAAAAGGTCGGCGATTGTATTCATTCTGCCGGGAATATGGCGAACTTCAAAACTGAAATTCTGAAGCTTCAAGGACCAGCGAGCAATCATGTTATTTGATGGTACTGCAGAATTGATATACCTTAATGGACTGTTGTCAGTTTCGATGATAAAATGACGTCCTAGAAGATATTTGGACAGCTTTGTGACACTTTCTACTAAGGCCAATGCCTCTAATTGCGGAATGGACCAAGACCGCTCTCGGGGCCTTAGTTTTCTTGATAGAAAACAAACGGGATGCAGAATGTCGTTGTATTCCTGCAATAGGACTGCACCGATCGCAATGGAGCTAGCATCTGTTCTCAATCTGAAAGGTAAACGAATGTTGGGCAATTTAAGGATGAGATTAGGTGCATTCTTATCAGAAAAGTGTGCCAAAACTTTATCAAACGCATTTCGTAGGCATTCATCGTTTACAACTTTTTCGGGTTTATTCTTGGTTAGTAAGTTAGAAAAAAACCTCAGTCAGTTCTGAAAATTCAGGAATGAAGTTCCTGTAATAATTAATAAGTCCCAATAAACTGCGGACTTGTTTCTTATTTGTTGGAAGTGATAGTTTTAGAATTTTCGAGACAATTTTGTTGTCTGTCATGACAAAGCCATTGGATATTCTGTACCCCAAAAATGATATCTCTTGGTAAGCCATGCTCACCTTTGAAGGCTTCACTGTTAGTCAGTGCTGTCTGATACAAGGTAGTAGTAGTAGAACGTCCTGTCTAGGTGTCAATGTTATAGTTTCGTCGTTGTCTCTGTATGGACACAGATGTCATCAGCATAGTGAATGATATTAGGAATGTCAGATAGGAGGAGTCATATAGCAGACAAGGCCAGTCTGGAGTTACTGGATCTAAAGATATAGAGTGGGTTACGGTTAAAATCTTCCAAAAGGATTTTCAAATTTCATGTTGAGATCATTATGAGTGCTATCTCCAAACCTGCACTCGTACATGTGTGTATACATTCAATAGTTCAAACAATAATAATACACCATGTATAGTTGTGAAATGTAATCGTGCATATTTGTATGATCTTTTGCAATGTGTGTATATTTTCCAAAATATGTAGGGTGATTTGTTGCTGATTTTTGTCAGTAATTCCACCGACTGATGTTTTACATTGTTCAGCATAGGTATTCGTATGCGTTGATTTAACATAGAGCTTATGAGTGGCAGTAACAAAATTTGGTTCAACAGTAATGACATAAGTAAAAAAGTCTGCTGGTTTGTCATGAGTAATATCATCTGTGTTGTGTCATGATGATGTGGAAATATAACTGTTTGTGAAGACATTTGTTTTGTATTTACAATCAGTAGTGCAAGTATAACTATCCACTGTGTGCACTTGGTTATGTGTGTAGTTAACAGAGAGTATAGGAGGTATAGTATATACCACGATGATTTGTGATCTTTCCTCGGTGTTGTGAATTGTCTGTTTTCTGCACCTTTTTCTTTGTGCCGATACACACCAGTTTCTGTTTCTTCTTGTTTTGAGATGGTAATCACGTTGGTACGGTGTGGTATCTTGGTTTGTTCATCATGTTGTTGTATGATGAGTGGGGTAGTTAAGGCAGTATTGTTGTGGTGTTAACTTTTTGCCTTGTGTGAGGTTTGGACTCCATGTAATCTGTCACATTCAATACATTTCCAATTAATAAATCACAGCATGGATCGTCTAATAAAGCACAAGTTACTCTGCCTGATAGGAAAGGTGATTTTATATTGGCCCATGCAATGGGATATTTCTCTACTGTCCCTGAAACAGTTCTGCAATAGATGTACTCATCTAGGTAGTCTTTAGGATCAGCTAAGGTCTTTCGAAGACCGATAAGACATGACCCTGTGTCGCGTACACATGTGCATACTGTGTCATTGATGTAACCTTTATGGAATGTTAATTTTCCTAACGACAGTTTTGAGGTTTTGTTCAATTCCTCACTTTCTTGTTGAGCATTGACCTCTTTATATAAAGAATGAGGATGAGTGATGTTAACAACATTATTACAATATGGTACAAAGTCTGGTGTTGTCTTCATATCTGTGATGTTCACTTTTCTTACGTTCTTTGCTGAACTGCATTTTGAGTCTATTGCCAAGTTAGCTTCCTCATTGGCAATAGGGACGGCGTGCCCGCATGTTAAGGTACCATTTTCATTGAAGGTATTACAGACAGTGCATTTGTTGGCACTAAATACATCACAAGCCTGTGCTGCATGTACAGGATGTGTTTCGGGAATTTCGTCTTCTGACGCTGAGCTATCGAACAAGGCGGCATTGGCTTTGTTGGTCATATGCCTGCCTCTACAATCCATACGATAGTGACCGTAAGCCTTGCAGAGAAAACATTTACGTGCACTTTTGAACGATCTACGTTCTACGTCTTGTCTGTTTACCATATTTTGCAAGTATGTTAGGTACCCTGGGTTTTTATCGCACATCTCGTTCAAATGGTGAGACAATTTACAGTGCGTGCATTGTCTAACTCTATCAGAGGTAGGCCTGTTTGGTTTTTGCCTACTATAGTTGTTCTCATAGTTGGCTGCTGCTACCCAGTTACTGTCAGTAGCTTCAGTGGCAAAACACTGTTTATTTGCCGTATAATAGGCCGACCCACGTCTTTCCATTTCTTCCACACTTGTACATTCATTCTCCTGTAAGAACTTAGAAAAAGATGATGGGACAGAAGAAATAACTTTATCTCGAATAATGAGATCTTCTAATTTATCATAATTTTTGTTAATTTTTGCTGATGAAGTCCATTTGCTGAAAATGTCTCGGACTAAACAGAGGTAGTCAGAGAACGTTTGAGTTGATTTTGGACTTAGTTTACTGAATTGTTCTCTGTACCCTGCTTCGTCTAACATGAAATGTGCCATTATTTTAGATTTAATG
>JACEFZ010028403.1:12500-40000 GCA_014155875.1 Cepaea nemoralis | reverse complement strand
ATAAGGAAAAAACAACAAACTCTGTATTGTTTCAGGGGCTTTAGCTAGAGCTATGTTGTGCTCTGCCTAGGGGTTTACGTCTTTCTCCGTAATCCCGTATATTCTCGTGAGTAACGTGGTGTGCGCGAGAAACGGTAGCGGTTCTCGCCGCGTCGGTAACTTACGGGGTATGTGAGTCGGTTCTCAGAAAGCAATGGCAAACTACTGAGCGTGATCTTGCCTAGTACATCAACGGCAACTGAAAAAATGCTGGTGTTGACTGCAACGTTATGTAAGGGATATGGGAAAAAAAAATGTGTTCTGAGCATTTGTTTCATATCGTATTCGTCTGATTTACCTATTTTGTCTAATGAATTATGAAGTGTCTAATCCTTTATTCCAGTTGTGGCTTGGCATCTGCAAATATTATTGTACAAATTCGTTCTCCGCTTCCTTTAACTCTCAATTTCATCATTCAATTGCTTTTGTCATCTTTTCTGAGTATGCATTTAAGTGTTCTGGGAAATGTAAACATCTCTGAAGAACTTGTATTATAAGTGATATTAGTTTTGTGTTTGCCTGTTTAATAAATATAACCCCGGCTTGTTTATTGCACTAATTACAGATTAAAGTAATGATTGGTTATTCTATCGCTGTGTGTTCTAGGGTCTTAAACAGTGCCTTCTTGTTTAATGTAGAAATTGTAAATCTAAGGTTTGGTTATTCTTCGTTATTTGTTCTAGGATCTTAAAAAGTGCGTTTCGGGATATCCTTTCAGGGGATTTGTTTATAAATAATAAAGTAACGAAACAGAGCTCTTCCCTTTGAGATTATTAAAAACATAAAGGACTCTTTCACGCGCCATAATGCGCATTGATTAAACGGTGCTAGACCCATATAGGTATAGACCAACCGGCACTGGACGGCTGATGTGGCCAGTACTACACCGGCCTTTCCTTCCCAAGACAGTTCCTGGTACTCATTTTAGCGTGGGTCGACCTGGGAGTTCAGAGCAAGTTTGAAAATTTGCCTCAAAGTTGAATGGAACTCATGACCACAGATCGCCATGTGAGATGCTGATCACTATGCTCTCCCGGCTCCCGTGGGATTACTATGTCTGCGAATAATCGTTTGGTACTGAATATATCTCTGCTACTCTCTGCCTATGGGAATCCAAACTGATTTTCATTCAGCACCTCCACAATTGTATTTTCTGTTCCACTGTTCTCCTCGTAACATTGCGAACAAAAGTCTTGTCTGTCTACAGTCTACATCTAGTTTCTCTAATTAATTTCCTATGTTCCTCTGCTTTGTTGCAGGACGGCCGCATTCGTGTTTCTGTCCTGCGGATGGTATTCTTTGTATTTTTCTCAGAAACGTTATTTCTGCCATTAGAAAAACCTCGGTTTACTGTCCATGCCTTGCGTGCTTACAACAGGATAGGTTCTATATAACAGTTTACCACACTTTCTCTCTATGAGGTCAATACGTTTTCATTGGTGTAACTCAATGACCACCGCCTGCGTTGATCCACAGCTCCCGATTGCATATTGACCACCAGTCTCTCTCTCTCTCTCTCTTCTTTCTTTTATTTCCCTTGAGTTGAGTTGAGTTGAGTTGAGACAAGAACCATCATCACTACACTCATACTCTCTTTCCGTTCTTAATTTCAACAAACAGTGAAAATTCGCAATACTGATGGTACCAGTTTTGCTCTTGAGTTGAGTTCAGTTGAGTTCCGCTGCGTTGCGTTGAGGTGAGGTGAGCTGCGCTGAACTGAATTGAGCTGAGCTGAGCTGAACTGAGTTGAGTTGTGCTGAGCTGAATTTAGTTGAATTCAGTTGAGTTTATCTAATTTATTTGAGTCAAGAACCGCCATCACCACACTCCGGACATTCCCATACTTTCCCCGTCCTTAATTTCAACAAACAGCGAAGATTCCCTATAGTACCAGTTGTTTCCTCGACACACCTATTAGAGTATAATTCACAGCCACGCATACCAAGCTCCCTGTATGCCAATCCATGGTTTGTTGGAGGTTAGCTGAATCTGTTTTTCTGTTGCGTGAAATAGCAAATCTCAGATCTCCTGTGGGGCCGTGTAACACACGCACGACTACCCTCTGTACCTAGAGGATACTCGACCATCCATCCTTCGGTGGACGCGCTCAACAGTACATCAATCGCAATCTCACAATCTCTCACACTAACTAAGATCGGGGAGCTATGGTAGAATGGTACCTAGTACCTTGCCCAAGGGACTGGTTGTCAAGTGCTCGGATCTCCTCCAAAGAGGGGATTTTTTTTTAATTTTAATTTTTCCGAACTCCAGGACGGGCCTAGTCTCAAATGGGTACCAGAAAATATATGATGTAAATGAGGCCGATTTTCACAATATTCAAGACGTTTCCATTGGTCTAAAACTTTACGGCTATCACCACAATCCTAACACGCTTCAAGGTGTAGAAATGGGTCTTTTAAGACCTCTTTTCACTCCCTGGACAGGTCATCCTAGACACATACTCAAGCCGGGCTATGAAAGGGAGAATCGGTCGTGAACTCTGCTCTGCTATAGTCAAGCTTGATGAGCACTGTAAAACTATGTACTCAAGGCTAGAGGCAAGTCGACAGTTTCCTGTAATGATGGCAATCGACCAGCATCCACGTTTTGCATACCTGTGTGGATTATTGTTTTTCATATCCTATTAACAGGACATCGCTGTTAACACCAGGACTGCTGTTATTGATGTCTTGGCAAGTTTACGTTCAGTAGATTGCCATTGCTTTCTGAACGACCGGCTCCCATACCATCACATTAAAACCCAGCGCGACACGGTCTGCTGCCAAATCTGTCGCAGCTAGTGTTTCGAACGCAGATAAGCGGGATTATGAACCGCGTCCATAACGCCTTTGCCTGCCACTGAGACCGGCCCTGTGTGGATAGTACTAGAATTTACTGCCTCCGTTGGCATTCTGACGAGTAGTGACAATTCCATCATAAGATCCGGATCCAATCCCTTCACACTAGATGGAACAAATGGAAAATTGATAAAATGTGTCGAGGGAGGGGGGGGGGGTGGACATACTTACTTTCTTCGTTTGATTGGCTCAACAAAACTGAGACATAAAAAGGTAACTGACTTAATATTACTATCCATACTGTCATTCCCAGGTGAATGTTAAACGTGGCTTAATCGAGTACACCCCATTTAGAGATGTCTAGTTGTACTGTACATGGTGGAACATTTATCCTTCAGCGAAGCACTGTCCACATGTGAAGACGAAAAGTCTATAACTGCGAATGTTATGCTGACTAATGCTGGTCCCTTATATCAAGCTCTGTCCTGTGTTTCAATGAGAGCCGATCGATATTTGTAAATTTACTTCCGATGTTATTTCAATGTCCTTAAGTATACCCGGGCCATTGATGTATCATTCTCATGCGAATATGCCTTTGGCTATCATTAAAACAACAAAAATTGCTTAGTCACGCAGACACTACATGTCGAAAGTAAAAGCCTAAAGACAAGTAGCATTAATGAACACACTGACGTCCAACGGTAGATAAACATGACAATTAAGAAAGCTGTATATTTGTATTTGCCCATAGCTTGCTATTATCAGCACTAACGAGAGCTGCGATGGCGTTACTTTTATTCTTCTCACGTATCATGATTATATGTGAGAGTAATGAGATGTCATTATCTCCTAGTAAATATACGTCTGAAAGGAAGCATTTAATTATATGGCCGGATGGGAGGCTATACGAGATCCACCAGTACTAGGTTTGCCATTATTATTATCACATCATTACAGATGTAAACTTCAGTCAATAGTTATCAGCCATGTCATCTTTTCTTTTGAGGCAGGAATCGGGAAATCTAGAACATATATCAGGTTTTGAATGAATATCAGAACAAGTATCAGAACAAGTAGTGAATGGATTAAGTGATATATTATAAGCTGAGGGAAAATTATAGGGTTGTGTCTGAACTGGGAGGAGTGGGACCGTTTCCGGTTATCAAAGAATGTCTTCATCTCCTTTAATCTGTCTCTACGAAAGTTCGGGATAGATGGGGCAGTGTAAGGTAACTTTGGAGTACTACGAGGTCAGTAGTGTTGTAGTCTTGTCTGAACAACAGATGAACCCAAAGATTCGCAAGAAACAACGAGAGAGCTATCTGCTCTCACCTCGAATATTCAACGTATCCATGTACCCAGTCACACACAAAACAACGTCAGAGCTGTGTGTTCTGTCACTTTCATTTACTGCCAATATAGTACCTTGTGGTGTATGACCGGGGGGGGGGGGGGGGGGTGTCTTTGAGCCTGAGGATTTAAGGCCGCCTGGATAGTGCAGCCACCGCGAACTGTGCAGGTTAGGATGTTCTTTTTTCCCCCGACAGAAAAAAATCCCACACCTTACCGAGGATTCGAATACGGGTCTCCCCGAAGGAGACTCCGGCGTTCTAGCCACTCGGCCAGCTGCTCCTCACTGTACTGCTCTCTCTTCCTCTATTCAACAGTATGCATGGACAAACAGACACACAGGAAACAACGACAGAGCTGTGTGCTCTCATCTCCACTATTCAACGTATGTATGAACCCACAGACACACAGAGAACAACGACAGAGCTGTGTGCTCTCATCTCCACTATTCAACGTATGTATGAACCACAGACACACAGAGAACAACGACAGAGCTGTGTGCTCTCATCTCCACTATTCAACGTATGTATGAACCCACAGACACACAGAGAACAACGACAGAGCTGTGTGCTCTCATCTCCACTATTCAACGTATGTATGAACCCACAGACACACAGAGAACAACGACAGAGCTGTGTGCTCTCATCTCCACTATTCAAGGTATGTATGGACCCACAGACACACAGAGAACAACGACAGAGCTGTGTGCTCTCATCTCCACTATTCAACGTATGTATGGACCCACAGACACACAGAGAACAACGACAGAGCTGTGTGCTCTCATCTCCACTATTCAAGGTATGTATGGATCCACAGACACACAGAGAACAACGACAGAGCTGTGTGCTCTCATCTCCACTATTCAACGTATGTATGAACCCACAGACACACAGAGAACATCGACAGAGCTGTGTGCTTTCATCTCCACTATTCAAGGTATGTATGGATCCACAGAGAACAACGACAGAGCTGTGTGCTCTCATCTCCACTATTCAACGTATGTATGAACCCACAGACACACAGAGATCTCCACTATTCAACGTATGTATGAACCCACAGACACACAGAGAACAACGACAGAGCTGTGTGCTCTCATCTCCACTATTCATCGTATGTATGGACCCACAGACACACAGAGAACAACGACAGAGCACGTATGGTTGGATACAGTATTTAACGAAGCACGTCATTGTGACGAAACGCGTTTATCTGTCTTGGGTCGTCAAGATCCCGCACTATTTTGGCGCGTCATCGGGGGACTTTCCCAGCTAAAAATAGACTGAGGGAAGCCGATGGAGGAATTGCTATCTAGAATCTTCTCGAAACGCCGAAATTCGCGTGACCCGTGATGTTGGGTATCGCTCTAAATTCTCGTGCAGAGAGATCTAGAAACTCTAGGCGGGGAATGACGGTTTCCCGAGAAAGTATCTTTTCTCAAGAAGCACTCGCTTCTAGTGCGCATTGAGTTGGCACGAAGCGGGAAATTGGCTAAACCAGTCATTCACTTACTTTTGTTCGAAGAGAACAGACGCAGGCCTGATGTGAGCCATTTTTGTGTTGCGTCTCACCTCAACCATGATTCGGCTGACTGTTATGGAAAGGAAGCTGAGAAGCCCTTGAACAGTTCTGAAGCTGACTGGAAATCTGGTTTTTCACCATTCAGGTAGATATTTGTTTAAATCATTTAACTTTGTACGTGTGTTCCACACGCCATTGTTCTAACCTCATTACCTATGCGGATGTCCTTGCATACTAATTAGCAAACCGATCGATAACGCAGTTGACGGCGAATCGTGGGTTTGTTTACTGTGTGCTCGCGAATCAGCTGTTAGGAACGCCGTAATGTGATGTGGGCGATTTGGGTTCCAAATATATGTACCATATATTGCCAATCGTTGCATCTATTAGGTTGCTGTGTTAGAATAAAACATAGTTACTTGTGCCGGATGGAAACTTAGATTATGTCAGTCAGTTGCTGAAGCCAGAAGAACGGTTAGAAAACCAGGTAAGTTGGTAGGTGGAGATTCAGACAAAATTGTGCTTAGTTACTAAGTAAAGGAAGAACTTAGTTCTGTGCCACCAGGAATGATGTAACTATTGTGTAATAACTTAATAGTGAATTCATTGTGTGGAACACCGGATTTCTGTGGTAAGGTAAGTTTGCTTTGGTGATATATGTATATATATATATATGATGTGACATTGTGTATATATATTAGGTCATGGCATGTGATACTTCCTGGGGTAATTCCGAACGCCGAATAGCTCGACGCGGGATAACACTGCGTGCCGTCGCGATATAAATATGCGTTCTGAAATCTTGTCTGAGCTATCCTGTTTCTTTCATACTGGCGCTAGTGCGAGTGAATGCTAAGGTGCTGGAAGTATGGAAGGATGCAAGGAGGCTGTATGAGACTGGGGAAATATAGGATATGGGGGATGTGAAAGCAAGTTATGAAAGTATGGGTTGGTAGGCCAAACCAACGATGAAGTTCGGTCCATGCCAAGGCTAAACCACTTGGGAGGACAGAACTGGAACATTACCCTTGGAACATGTGGGGAACATGTATTCTCAAGAAGGCTTCTTGACTCTAAGGCAGAGTCTGATAAGAAGAGTTTGCTATGGCGTGGGCAGGTGGTCCCACCAGCAAACAGGCTTGTGTACATAGTGGATGTGATCATGTCCTATTCCTATATCCCGAGGGATGGTATATTGATCAAGATTATGTTTCTTAATGTAACATTGATGATGTTAGGAACGAGTCCAGGGACTCTTTACCTATTTGTTTAGTTCGATTAAATTAGAACAATAACAGCCTTGTATCACTACTGACGTTAGCGACGACTGGTAGATGATTAGGGATAGGTGAGACCTACGATCAGACTCGTCATTCTGATTTCTTGCTCTGTTTGACGGGCTGTTCTGTGAGGCCAGCTGACATTTGGGAACCCATGCTTTACTACTCTCAATATAGAGATAATGCTTTGGTTATATGCATAATTAAGTAGCATGACTGAGGGTTGAGTAGTTATTGGTAGGATGCATGTGGACTAATGTTTGGGCCAGTATACTCTCACCGGTCGCTCTTCCTTTTCAGGAGTTTGCCTGTTGAGGAACCAGTCAACTATAATTGTTGTTGGCAGGAAACCACTTCGTGTGACACAGCGAAGGGTTCAGTTCTTTACTTATCACGCCAGACTCAACCACACCAGGTACCCAATGTGATTCACCATGCGTGAAGTTTGCATCAAGAAATACAACTGCCCTGAAGGTGCACGTGTGGGAAGTGATGGTTTGTGATGTTTTCGATAATAGAAGATACTCTGTTTCTGCCAGGAACATTTCAGCATTTTGAGTAATCATGCTCAACGAAAGGAAACACCGGACCGTATATTATGACGGTGGTTCTGCCTAAACGCAGAAGTAACTGATCTTCAGACACTTGAATGGTTCTTTGGACAGCTCTAGGGGCAGGTCTTGAGAAGAACTACACCAGCTATTGACTTGTGGCAAGTGTTACCCGGTGGAAGGGACTATGGATTATAGTCCAACCTGAATTGTTTCCGTGAAATAGATGTCTGATTCTATTAATGTACTGTCTCAGTATGAAGATTATAAACTGTGTTCGAGTAGGACTCAGTAACATTTCAGTAGCCATATCTGATTCTACAAGCAGTGTGACTGTAAGAGACCATTGAATTGGTCATTGACATTTTTCCATCCATGTTCCTGTGATGTGATGAAGGGACCATTGAATTGGTCATTGACAGATCCGTTCTGCAGTGGGACTGTGCTATGAGTGACAGACCATTCGATTGGTCAGTGACTATTTAAGTTCATCGAAGTAACGAATACTTGGAGTCAAGTCCAGGAGGATTGTCTCCCAACCGGTATTGTTCGAGAACTGTATTAACAGTGACTCCGTGGGAGTGATACAGATGCAGTTGGTCCAGTGAAGTGTGGTCCAGCAGTGACTCTATTGTTGTGGATCCACGCTCTGGAGACGGAGTGGTCTCCAAGGTTCTAGTCATCTCACTGGAAGGAAGCCGGGTGAGTGGTGGACCGACTAGACGGGACATCTGCATCCAATCTATTTCTCAACTCGATGAAGACACCTACATCTCTGATTCTGTCTCTACTCTATCTTCTATTGGTGTAAATAGATTATTCTATCAGGATGTTCATTTCAGTTCTATATTCTCAAGGGTAGAATAAACTTTATGTAAGTTGACTTGCTCTTTGTATAATGATTGAGTGTGGTCTCGGACGATGCCTAAGTGTTCATTGTTCCACAGGTGTAGGTAGTTAGTGGGGGTCTAGAATCTGGAGGGGCTTGTAGACGTAATTAACTAATATGAGATCAACCACAGAGTAAAAATGTGTATCTGCTTGTCCAACCTCTGGGGCTAGAATACACGGGAGTGCCAGAGACACCTCGGGTGTGGTTCACTATCACTACCCAAGGTGAACTCGTTACACTCCATACAGAGTGGGGGCTCGTCCGGGATTATTCCAAGATCTTTGTGTGTTGTAGACCTCTCACATAGGGATAGGGACTTAGTCTTTATCCTCTACTTCAGTCTACATAAGATTCTACTACTTCTACCTATCTCCTAACTGTCTGACGGACATTTGTGTTGTGGTGATTAGTTAGTACTATTGATTATTGATTCATTGTATTGCTTCACCCACACATACTTGAGTACCCACCTCTCATAGTCAACATGTCTACCCAAGAGTTAGACTTAGACAAAGTTCAGGAAACTGGACGTAAGTCTGGTCTTGAAGGAGATGCTTTGAAATCCTATGTCCAAGAGGTGGAAAGAAATTTTCGCCAAGAGGAAAGAGAGAGGAGGAGAGCAGAAAGAGAACTGGAAGCCAGTAAAGTGGCTCTTGAGGAAAAGAGGATAGCGGCTGATACTGAAATGAAACGGCTTGAGTTGGAAGCCGAGAAAGAAAAACGTGACCATGAGTATCGAATGAAGCTACTTGAGGCACAAGTTCCTGCTACAGGTGTACCTGATGGAGCTATGGGAGGAGGTGTACCTCCTGGCTCAGAGTCAACCAGTAGACGTGACTACCAGGCTATGAAATGGCCTTTACAGCCGTTCGAACCCGAGAAGGAACGGATAGACCAATACTTAGAGAAGTATGAAGCCATGTCTATTGCAATGGGTCTAGACAAACAGAAATGGTGTTTAAAACTCTCCCAGGGACTCCGTGCCGAAGGTTATGAAGTGTATGCACGCTTGCCACCGGGTTTACAGAATGATTACCCGGCACTTGAAAGCGGCTCTCTTGAAGAGATTCGAGATCACAGCGCACTCATACCGACGGAAGTTTAGAACTTCAAAGCGGGAACCTGGTGAACTGTTTTCAGCATACAGTGTGAGATTGAACTCATACCTTCTTAAATGGATGGCCTTGGCCGGATTTAAAGAGGAGTATGAAAGTTTGCGTGAGTTGATGGTTGTAGATCAGATGCGAATGCAAATGTCTAAACCCTTGCGAAACTTCTTAGGTGAGAATGGGGCTGAGAGATTGGATATAGTCACCAAGTTAGCCGAAAGATACGTTGAAGTCTATGGCGAGACTGGGGACACCAGTCCAACAGATCCGAGATCGAAAGATAAGGATCAAGGTAAGTCCAAGAAGGCCAAGAAGAACAAAGGTTCTGATGAACCAAGGAAACAGGTAAACTCTTTAGAGAAGATCTCTAACGTCAACCAAGGTAAGAATAGCCCACCTAGTTCTCCAAAGAGGAAGTGGAGTGAACGATGGTGCAAATTCTGCAAGTCCAGCACTCACAATACGAGTGAGTGTAAGAGTAAGCCCAAGGACTTTCACTTTGCTTGTCTTGCAGAGGTGAGGGATAGACCATGCAGGAAAGTGAAGTCGGTTGATGGGAATGGAGAACCTAGACGACCTCCAGTGGTTGAGAGAGTAGAAGTGAATGGGCAACAGGTGTTGTGCCTCTACGACACAGGATTGCAATTTTCAGCTGTAATTGCATCCCACCTGACAGGCCCAGAGCAACTCACCGGGGAGATGACGGAGATACAGCCAGCCAGTAGGAGTGCTGTGGCGTTACGTTGCCCGATTGCCAATGTGGAGATTCGGAGCAAGTACGTTACTGGACGCATTCAGGCGGCAGTAGTACCGGATCCTCTCTATCCCCTAATTCTTGGCCGGAAGTACGTGTTTCTGGGCGAACCAGAACATCCTAGCATCCATAAGTCTAGGCAGGTCAGAGATACAGAGGAAGAGGGTCTCGAAAAGGTAAGTCTCCGAAATACTCACCCGGATGGAATGAGTAATGCTCGGAGCAAGGATGCGACGGAGTGTCCTTGTTCAGAAAGGTTGCCCAATAATGAAAACCCGTTAACTCAGGGTAAGTTCAACTCTGATAACCAGTCACCGTTAATTCAGACCGGATCAGAGAAAGGCAGAGGGAACGTAAGTTGGTTCCTGAGAGCTTCAGAGCTAATCTGCTGCGAACGGTACATGTCAGGTCCCCAACCGGACATCTGACTGTAGGGACAACCAGTAAATGTCTATCCCGGTACTATTGGTGGCCGGGAATGACAGGCGACGTGCGCAGGTATATTAGGTCTTGTCCGGAGTGCCGTAAATGCACACCTGAGAAACGGACGAAGACGAAGATATCCTTAGAGGTTGGAGACCGAGTTCTAGTACTCCTCCCAATCGAGGGGAACGAATTCGAAATCGGGTGGCAGGGCCCATTCCTAGTGGATAAAGTGGGGCTCCACAAGCACTATGGAGTGGTGATCCTGGGAAAGTCTTCTACTTTCCATTTCAGTCTCCTCATGCGCTATGAGGGGAAGCCCGATGATAAGTCCACCAGCCCAAGGGCGCAGAGATTCGCTGAAAGAACGGTTCGGGGTTCAGGTCAGGTAGCGGAAAGCCTGTCACACCATAGGCCGACCTATATGTATGTGCAGGTACCTTCTTCGGTTCAGTCCGGTGCTCGGGGGAACATGACCGGCCAAAGGAACACCCGCAGTGCTAGCTACACTGAGAACCGTGGTCGGAAGAGGTGGGTTGTGTCAGAACGGACACAGACCCCTGGTCCCTCAATCCGACCGACTGCAGTCCAGCTGGGTCCTCGAAAGGGGAAGCTGGAGTTGCAGAAGTCCAGTAAACTCTGGCAGGAACGATCGTTAAATCAGGTCGAGACGGGAGCTCTGGTCCGCAAGACACTGCGAGATGCCCGATCGCAGTAGCGGAGTAGGCGTTGATCACCCGTGATACTGAATAGCTTGTCTCCCCACCTAATGTGGTAAAAGTATTCTATACAATATTGACGGGTTAGACTTCCTCACCCGCCATCCGGTCTCTAAGAAAGAAGAACGAACGACATAGACAGCTTCTGCGTAGAAGTGGAACGACGGGGTCGATCCTCTTAAAGTGGGGGCCTATGTGACGAAACGCGTTTATCTGTCTTGGGTCGTCAAGATCCCGCACTATTTTGGCGCGTCATCGGGGACTTTCCCAGCTAAAAATAGACTGAGGGAAGCCGATGGAGGAATTGCTATCTAGAATCTTCTCGAAACACCGAAATTCGAGTAACCCGTGATGCTGGGTATCGCTCTAAATTCTCGTGCAGAGAGATCTAGAAACTCTAGGCGGGGAATGACGGTTTCCCGAGAAAGTATCTTTTCTCAAGAAGCACTCGCTTCTAGTGCGCATTGAGTTGGCACGAAGCGGGAAATTGGCTAAACCAGTCATTCACTTACTTTTGTTCGAAGAGAACAGACGCAGGCCTGATGTGAGCCATTTTTGTGTTGCGTCTCACCTCAACCATGATTCGGCTGACTGTTATGGAAAGGAAGCTGAGAAGCCCTTGAACAGTTCTGAAGCTGACTGGAAATCTGGTTTTTCACCATTCAGGTAGATATTTGTTTAAATCATTTAACTTTGTACGTGTGTTCCACACGCCATTGTTCTAACCTCATTACCTATGCGGATGTCCTTGCATACTAATTAGCAAACCGATCGATAACGCAGGTGACAGTTAATCGTGTGGTTTGTTTACTGTGTGCTCGCGAATCAGCTGTTAGGAACGCCGTAATGTGATGTGGGCGATTTGGGTTCCAAATATATGTACCATATATTGCCAATCGTTGCATCTATTAGGTTGCTGTGTTAGAATAAAACATAGTTACTTGTGCCGGATGGAAACTTAGATTATGTCAGTCAGTTGCTGAAGCCAGAAGAACGGTTAGAAAACCAGGTAAGTTGGTAGGTGGAGATTCAGACAAAATTGTGCTTAGTTACTAAGTAAAGGAAGAACTTAGTTCTGTGCCACCAGGAATGATGTAACTATTGTGTAATAACTTAATAGTGAATTCATTGTGTGGAACACCGGATTTCTGTGGTAAGGTAAGTTTGCTTTGGTGATATATATATATATATATATATATATATATATATATATATATATATATATATATATATATATATATATATATATATATATATATATATATGATGTGACATTGTGTATATATATTAGGTCATGGCATGTGATACTTCCTGGGGTAATTCCGAACGCCGAATAGCTCGACGCGTGATAACACTGCGTGCCGTCGCGATATAAATATGCGTTCTGAAATCTTGTCTAAGCTATCCTGTTTCTTTCATACTGGCGCTAGTGCGAGTGAATGCTAAGGTGCTGGAAGTATGGAAGGATGCAAGGAGGCTGTATGAGACTGGGGAAATATAGGATATGGGGGATGTGAAAGCAAGTTATGAAAGTATGGGTTGGTAGGCCAAACCAACGATGAAGTTCGGTCCAGGCCAAGGCTAAACCACTTGGGAGGACAGAACTGGAACATTACCCTTGGAACATGTGGGGAACATGTATTCTCAAGAAGGCTTCTTGACTCTAAGGCAGAGTCTGATAAGAAGAGTTTGCTATGGCGTGGGCAGGTGGTCCCACCAGCAAACAGGCTTGTGTACATAGTGGATGTGATCATGTCCTATTCCTATATCCCGAGGGATGGTATATTGATCAAGATTATGTTTCTTAATGTACATTGATGATGTTAGGAACGAGTCCAGGGACTCTTTACCTATTTGTTTAGTTCGATTAAATTAGAACAATAACAGCCTTGTATCACTACTGACGTTAGCGACGACTGGTAGATGATTAGGGATAGGTGAGACCTACGATCAGACTCGTCATTCTGATTTCTTGCTCTGTTTGACGGGCTGTTCTGTGAGGCCAGCTGACATTTGGGAACCCATGCTTTACTACTCTCCATATAGAGATAATGCTTTGGTTATATGCATAACTAAGTAGCATGACTGAGGGTTGAGTAGTTATTGGTAGGATGCATGTGGACTAATGTTTGGGCCAGTATACTCTCACCGGTCGCTCTTCCTTTTCAGGAGTTTGCCTGTTGAGGAACCAGTCAACTATAATTGTTGTTGGCAGGAAACCACTTCGTGTGACACAGCGAAGGGTTCAGTTCTTTACTTATCACGCCAGACTCAACCACACCAGGTACCCAATGTGATTCACCATGCGTGAAGTTTGCATCAAGAAATACAACTGCCCTGAAGGTGCACGTGTGGGAAGTGATGGTTTGTGATGTTTTTCGATAATAGAAGATACTCTGTTTCTGCCAGGAACATTTCAGCATTTTGAGTAATCATGCTCAACGAAAGGAAACACCGGACCGTATATTATGACGGTGGTTCTGCCTAAACGCAGAAGTAACTGATCTTCAGACACTTGAATGGTTCTTTGGACAGCTCTAGGGGCAGGTCTTGAGAAGAACTACACCAGCTATTGACTTGTGGCAAGTGTTACCAGGTGGAAGGGACTATGGATTATAGTCCAACCTGAATTGTTTCCGTGAAATAGATGTCTGATTCTATTAATGTACTGTCTCAGTATGAAGATTATAAACTGTGTTCGAGTAGGACTCAGTAACATTTCAGTAGCCATATCTGATTCTACAAGCAGTGTGACTGTAAGAGACCATTGAATTGGTCATTGACATTTTTCCATCCATGTTCCTGTGATGTGATGAAGGGACCATTGAATTGGTCATTGACAGATCCGTTCTGCAGTGGGACTGTGCTATGAGTGACAGACCATTCGATTGGTCAGTGACTATTTAAGTTCATCGAAGTAACGAATACTTGGAGTCAAGTCCAGGAGGATTGTCTCCCAACCGGTATTGTTCGAGAACTGTATTAACAGTGACTCCGTGGGAGTGATACAGATGCAGTTGGTCCAGTGAAGTGTGGTCCAGCAGTGACTCTATTGTTGTGGATCCACGCTCTGGAGACGGAGTGGTCTCCAAGGTTCTAGTCATCTCACTGGAAGGAAGCCGGGTGAGTGGCGGACCGACTGGACGGGACATCTGCATCCAATCTACTTCTCAACTCGATGAAGACACCTACATCTCTGATTCTGTCTCTACTCTATCTTCTATTGGTGTAAATAGATTATTCTATCAGGATGTTCATTTCAGTTCTATATTCTCAAGGGTAGAATAAACTTTATGGAAGTTGACTTGCTCTTTGTATAATGATTGAGTGTGGTCTCGGACGATGCCTAAGTGTTCATTCCACAGGTGTAGGTAGTTAGTGGGGGTCTAGAATCTGGAGGGGCTTGTAGACGTAATTAACTAATATGAGATCAACCACAGAGTAAAAATGTGTATCTGCTTGTCCAACCCCTGGGGCTAGAATACACGGGAGTGCCAGAGACACCTCGGGTGTGGTTCACTCTCACTACCCAAGGTGAACTCGTTACAGTCATGCAAAGGAAGATCTCAACATCGAAGTACATTTTTTTAAATGCATATCCCTTACAGGACGCTGCAGTCAACATCAGTATTTTTCAGTTGCTGTTGATGTACTAGGAAAGATTACGCTCAGTAGTTTGCCATTGCTTTCTGAACGACCGGCTCACGTACCCCCGTAAGTTACCAGTGCGGAGCGATCCGCAACCAAATCTCGCGCAGCTACGTTACTCACGCGAATATACGGGATTACGGAGAAAAACGTTAACGCCTACGCCAGGGAGACTAGTCGAACTACATTATAACGTGGAATTACAGTAAAACATTATATACACCTATAAGAAAGGGGGAAAAGGGGGGGGGGGGGGGCAAGCAGCTTTCTTCTGATATATAATGATAAGAGAGACATTGGAAAGCATCGTCGCAATCGGAAAAATCATTGGGAGAAGACGCAGAGACAGACCGAGAGACATGATGCTGGACGGACTGTGACGGTGACATGAAGGAATACAATCAGCAAATTTCACCAAGAAAGCAAAAAAAACATTCTGTGGAGAGATATGGACGCCGGCGCCTGTTGGCAAGGCACGTGATAATGATGATGGCTCTTGTTGGAATCTATATACGATTGTGGAAGCAACGGTATCTAGAGGCTAGACGTTCGCCTTCAAACCTGCATGGAAGCGAAATTTAAAAACAAATAGACCTGCGTAAAATAAGTACCACGAAATGTCTTAAGGAGAAAAAACGGTCATTATGATATTGACCAAATCGCTCACCGAGAGCCGACTGATCTATGAAAACATGGGTTTAGCACCGCCTGCCAGATTTGTGTACCACATGCCCCCTGCGCCTTAAGGTTGGACAAGCAGATCGCTTTGCGATGACTTTCACAATAATATGAATGCCGTCGTTCAGAAAGCAATGACAAAGGCGTAATCAAGTAACATCTGCCTTGCAGAATCTTGGTTGCTTCACGGTGCGCCAGAAAGCCTCACAGTTCCTGGCCGTTCCTTCAACCTCATGCAGCCACATGCATCCCCATACCCAAGGTGTCTGCAATGTCCTGTGTCCTATGTGCTGATCAACTCCAGCTTCATGCAGCCCCATACCCAAGGTGTCTGTAATTTCCTGTGTCAATCTTCGAGTTGGTCCACCCCAGCGTCAACTTCCATGAACCACGCCTTCCATTGCTGTTCTCTCCAAGCCACTGTCACGTCCAATATGACCAAAGTAGTTTAGTTTCCTAGAAAACGCAATAATGTTTAAATGGTAAACTACTGGAAATACAATTGTCTAGAAATTTAATAACACCCATTGAATGTTGTGGTTGATTGTGATGTCTTGTAAAGGATTGGCAGCTAATTTTTTCAAAGCTTTTGCTATACGATTATACTGATCAATTTTGAAGGCCAGCATGGTAGCACTTTTGATAATCATATTGTTACTCACGATTCCTCAAAAGTCGCTAGTCGTTAGTCGTTAGTCGCGGTTCCAACATCACAGCAAATGGTCTTCCCCATTATGCTCCGTTCCCGTGCCATTGAATGTCACATAAAATGTTCCTCACTGCCCCATGTGAAAAGTGGAAAAGATAGAAGTCTCGAAAACAACGGCCCGCTCAGGCACACTGTGCAAAATGCCACCGCCAGAATATCACCACAAAAGTCCTCTACGAACAGTACAGTTCACCCCCGGTGGAACTGGCAGTCACTTTCCCAACCAGATGTTCACCCACAAAGTCTCGATGTTTCTAGATATTGCAGTTCCGTTACTAGATGTTTTCTAGCCACCACGCCATTTTTTCCATCCGAAATGTAGATCACGCAACAAAACAACCCCGAACAGATGGAAATAAACACCTCACTGTACATAATGCCGTCGCCAGAATGCCAACACAAAAGTCCTCCTCGAAACCATAGTTCATCATCGATAAAAACGGCAGTCACTAGCAAAACCAGCAGCCACGCATGATCCCTCAAAAGACATCCGTAAATGTATTCAAGAACGCCTACGGCCACGAACTCAATACCATTGCTTCTATCGCTAGCTTTGAGTACAAACTGCTGTCGCATTTGTCGCATTCTTACATAGACTGTTGAACCGACACACAAACAGTGATTAGATGATTTTATATTACCTTTCCTTGATCTCCCGTGTGTGTGTGTGTGTGTGTGTGTGTGAGTGTGTGTGCGTGTGCGTGCGTGCGTGTGTGTGTGAGCGTGTGCGTGTGTGCGTGCGTGCGTGTGTGTGTGTGTGTAATGTGAAAGGGTTCATTGGCCAAAAAAGGTAAAATTTTGAGAATCACTGGTCAATAAATATAGTTGACCAGCAACATATACTCAGAAGGCCTCTAAGCCTGTAATAGGGCCCTATGCTGTTATTTTGCCATGCACTCATTACAGACGGCACGTTGATGTAACGGTTAGGGTGTTATGCTGAAAATGGCATGAAAGCGATAGGAGACCTTGCCCCTCGGCGCAGTAGACCCTACGAAAATGTGATGCTGGTAATACACATCATATCTGCAGCAGGTTCTCCCAGTGGGACTTATTAGTTTTTTTTTATTTTATATACCCAAAAACGCATCAAGGCATGTCAGAGGATCGGATATGTTTATTGTACTATACCATATCTTCTTCTTCTTCTTCAGCGTTCCGAGCCATTGAGGTTCTTTGCTGCAGATACAATCCGTCTCCATTCGTCTCTCTGGTGGTCTGTACATGTATTATCTCTCCACCGCCTTCTTGGTCTATACCATATCTAAATTTGTTATTTTACTATTTTGTTGTTGTCCTCATATCCTTTACAGGACATCGCTGTCAACACCAGCATCTTTCAGCTGATTGTTGATTTCTTGGCAAGATTACACTCAGTAGTTTGCCATTGCTTTCTGATACTGTATGTAATTGTTGGTAATTTTTACTATACCGCATCTAATTATTAATTTTTTTATTTTTATTTTTATTTTTTTTTGGGGGGGGGAGGGGGGGGGGGGGTGTTTACTACACCATGTCTAATGTGTTTATTTTACTGTACCGTTTTTAATTGTACTATACCTTATGTAATTTTTTTTAAATTGTATTATACCATATCCACATTTCTTTCATTTTACTATACTGTGTTTAATTTTATTTATTTTTTTATTTTACTGTACCTATTTACCTTTTTTTATTACTATAAGGAATCTAAATTTCTTACTTTACTAAACCATACCTACGTGTTTTATTTTACTACACCGTATCTATTTGTTTTTTGTTACTATACAGTATCTATTTTTTTTTTTTTTGTTGGAGAGAAGGGGATTATTATAGTCTACCATATCGACGTTTTAACCCCATCTAACAGTGTTCTGTCTTATCTCATCTCACGAGTCTTGTCTTACCTCATCTTGTCTAATCTCATCTCACGAGTCTTGTCTTACCTCATCTTGTCTTATCTCGTCCTATCCTATCTCCGTCTACCTTATCTGATATTATTATGTTTCGTATACGTTTGTTTCAGTCTGTCTTACATCGATCTGTCTTATCTAATCCTCTCTTATTTAATCCAGTCTTATCTCCTCTTGTCTTGTCTCATACTGTCCTATCTCAATCTATTTGATCAAATCCTCTCTGTTCTCGTCCTGTCTTATCTCATCTTGTCTTATTTCATCCTATTATCTCATCTTGCCTTATCTCATCGTGTCTCATCCTGTTTTATCTCATTCTTTCTTATCTAATCCTCTCTTATTTCATCCTGTGTTATCTCATCTTTTCTTGCCTCATCTTGTCTTGTCGCATCATGACTTATCTCAATATGTCTTATCTCATCCTCTCTTTTTTCATCCCGTACTATCTAATTTTGTTTGTTTCGTCATGTCCTATCTCATTCAATTTTACCTAATTCTCTCTTATCTCTTCATGGCTTATCTCATATTGTCTTATCTCATATTGCCTTATCTCATCCTGACTTCCCTCATCCTGACCCATCTCATCTTATCTTATTTCATCCTATTATATCATCTTGTTATCTCATTTTGTCTATTCCTGTCTTATCTCACCTTATTTTATCTCATCCTCTCTTATCTAATGTTCTCTTATCTCACCCTGTTTTATCTCATGTTTTTTGCCTCATCGTGTCTTGGCTCATTCCGTCTTATCTCGTTGTGTCTTGTTTCATCATGTCTTGTCTCATCCTGTCTTATTGTATCCTATTATCTCATCATAATCTTGTCTCATCATACCGTATCTCATCCTGTCAGAGGCCATGGAAGTGGAAATCCAGCAACTAATTCAGGATAATGCTCACTCAGGTGGTGTGATTATCTACACAGGTGGTTCGGTGTCAAGAGGTGAGAAAAGTGGCTGGGGGTTCATAGCAAAAGCCAATGGTCGACGTTTGGGGCAGGAGAGCCTGGCATATGATACCACAACATCCAGCTTAAGAATGGAGGTGGAGGCGGTCACTGCGGCTCTCCGCTGGATGGAGAATACGACACACACACACACACACACATACATCGTGATTGTAACTGACTCAGAAAGCATGCTGACGAGGGTGAGGACGGGTAGGCTTTGTGCGGAGTGGCTTGCTTCGCTTCGGAGGTCACGGGTGACAAGCATCGCCTGGATCTTTTCTCCGGGGCATGCCGGTGTGCTGGGAAATGAACAGGCGGACAGATTGGTTGGCTCTGCAGAACTTGGTGGAGCATTGATACATGACAAGGCAGACGTGGTTACGGCCTTGTGGGAGCACGTGTACACCTCGGAGGAGCAAATGGATTGCCATGGTCTGGCAAGAATGAGACAACGAGGAGTGACGAGGGGATCTGGCCGACGCTCAACGCTCAGAGGAAAGGCGAGACGGACATATAATCAGATTGCTACTGTTACTATTAGTGTTGGAACTCTTCGCTGGCTGCTGAGGATGGGGACGGAGCGCTTATGGGAATGCCCCGAATGCTGTGATGTCGATTCCTAAATCAATGAATCAATCAATCAATCCTGTCTTATCTCAGTTTGTTTTATCTCATCTTGTATTATCTAATCTTGTCTTATCTTATCCTGTATTATTTCATCCTGTCTTATTTCATCCCATTTGATCTCATTTTGTAGTATCTCATCGTGTCTTATCTCATCTTGTCTCATCCTTTTTATCTCATACTATCTTATCTCATACTATCTTATCTCACCTTGTCTTGTCTCATCCTGTCTTATCTAATCCAGCCTTATCTCATCCTGTCTTACCTCATCTTATCTTCTCTCTTATCTCATCTTATCTTATCCCATCTTATTTCAACATGTCTTATCTCATTCTGTCTTATCTCACACCGCCTTATCTTACCCTGTCTTATCTCATCTGTCTTTTATCATCTTGTCTTGTCTCATCCAGTCTCATCCTATTCCACTGTACCGGGTTGACTCACCTGGCTAGGTCTCTCCCTACAGAACGGCCAGCCACACGAGGAGCGCCTCGTACAGCCCACGAAATCCGTAATTCCAACAATGACCTCGGGAAACATTGCACTCGAGGTCAACACAATGCAGTCCTAGCTGAAACGCATGCCTTCAATGAGCAAGACAGACCGTCTTACCACTTCACCACAAGTACAACACGAAGGGATGAACTTTGACTCCTCATAACCACCAGACACCATCTTCTCATTGTCAGTCCAACCCTCCAATCTTTCTCCGCACTTTCATTCCGCCCTTTTACTCTAGCCCGGGTTCTATTTAAATGTCCATCAACAGCTCTCTAGTTGTCTCTACTTTACTCTCCAACTGCCACACTCCTATCTTCTATAATCGATCTCTTTATGACGTTTCCGAGCCACAACCTTGTGTGTCTGCTTGTTACAATGGTTGATAATTGCCCCTATTATATTTTCCATTTCTTTTTGCAACATCATTATTGTCATGTCACTGTTTTTTTGTCCAGCTACCCGTTGAGACAGTGTGTTCTTTGGTGACTCGTTACATGGCAAGCTTTAAGTAGCACTCTTTCTGGTCCATGCTGCTTTATTAGTGGTAAAAAATCCGCCGCGCGGAGCAAGCATGACCGGAGGTTTCAAATCGTCAGAAGGGGACCCTTTCCAATAATATTTCGGCCTTTTACATTTCTGACACTCTTTCGTGGAGGGCCCACCCGGGTAATGACTCCAGGTGTTTTTCACAACATTACACATTATTGTTTTCAAAACTGGTTAATTCTTAAAGAAAGCAGGCCCAGCTTTAGGGGCACAGTCTATTCAAATGTTCGTCACGAAAAGCCAGTATCTGGGGTTGATCTATGCAAAGCTTACGAGAAGCCAATACTTGAAGATGATCTATACAAGGGTTCGTGCCGAGAAGCCAGTGTTTGGGGTTGATCTGTGCAAGGGTTCGTCACGAGAAGCCAATGATTGTGGTTGATCTATACAACGGTTCGTCAGAGAACGTAGTATTTGGGGTTGATTTATACAAGGGTTCGCCACGATAAACAGTATTTGAAGATGATATATACAAGGGTTCATGTCGCGAAACCAGTATCTGAGATTGATCTATGCAAGGGTTCGTCCTGAGAAGCTAGTATTTGGGGTTGATTTAAACAAGGGTTTGCCGCGAGAAACGTTATTCAAGGTTGATCTATACAATGGTCCATATCGAGAAACCAGTATCTGGGATTGATCCATGCAAGGGGTCGCCACGAGAAGCTAGTATTTAGGGTCTACACTGTACATGGGGTCATCACAATATTTGGGGCATATTTTCGTCTTCTTCTTCTTGGTTCACCTTCAGATGTCAGTATAAATAAATGAAAAGAAAGCAGCAGTCAACTTAAGCTTGTTGATATCCCCATAAAGTCTGTTCTCAAATGTAGCGGGTGTAGGCCAAAATAAGTTCCCCTGCTTTACATATGTTGGACACTGCTGAAACACATCTTTAGCTCTCATGTTAGCAGTTCCACAGCTCCATTCACCAGTATCTCCGATCTATAGTTTATTAAACATGTGGTATTTCAACCTTTTGTGTTCTCTCCATAGTACGAAGATCGTAACTTGTTCTTTTCGGTTGAGTTGGTAGTATGCATCATCTATCTATGCCTATCTATTCATGCGTTTGTCGTGAGAATCCAGTATGTGTGGGTAATAAACACAAATGTTCGTCACACGAACTCAGTACTTTGGGGCTGGTCTATCCAAGAGTTACTGACATAAAGCCAGTACTTTTGGCTATCTATATAAGTGTTTCTGGTGGGAATCCAATCTTGGGGCCCGTATCTATCCAAGAGTGTCTGTTGGTAAGCCACTACATGGAACCTATCTATTAAAGCAGTGGTTCTCGATCTTTTTTTAGCCCGTGCCCCCCTTTAAGATATTTTTAGAACGTCATTCCCCCCTTTCGTATTTCCTCCATAAAAATTCCCCCCTGCCCCTACACAATATACAAAATAATTTAAGCTAAATTTAATAGCACATACTAAAACAAGTCTAGACGTCCACATAAAACGTGATTTGTGGGTCTACTTACTTTATAAAATGGATTTTAGAAGGGAGAGACGTACAGAACCGTTCAGTATGTAGGTAAAAACAAGATCAAATAATCGGTTCTTGTATTAACGCAATCTTGAAATAATCTTCATTTCCCCCCCCCCCCCGGACACCCCAAAATTCCCCCCTGGGTGGGGGGGGGGAATTCCTCACCGGTTGAGAACCACTGTATTAAAGGGTACGTCATGTGAAGCCAGTACCTGAGTCTGATCTATCCACGCGTTCCTCACAGGAAATCAGTTCTTGGGCACTTATCTAGCGTTCCCAGCGGGAGGCCAGCATTTGGGAGCTTCTGTGTCCAAACGTTCCTCATGGGAAGCCAGTATCTGGGCCCTATGTACTTAAGAGTTCCCCGTGGGAAGTCTGTACTTGGTACATGATCTATCCAAGCGTTCCCTGAGGGAAACCAGTACCTGGGACATGATTTATCCAAGCGTTCCCTGAGGGAAGCTTGTACCTAGGACATGATTTATCCAAGCGTTCCCTGAGGGAAGCCTGTACATGGGACATGATTTATCAAGCGTTTCCTGAGGGAAGCTTGTACCTCGGACATGATCTATCCAAGCGTTCCCTGAGGAAAGCTTGTACCTCGGACATGATCTATCCAAGCGTTCCCTGAGGGAAGCCTGTACCTGAGACTGATCTATTGAAGTGTTCCCCACGAAAAGCCAGTACTTGGGACATGATCTATCCAAGTGTTCCCCACGGAAAGCAAGTATCTGGGACATGATCTATCCAAGCGTTCCCTGATGGAAGCCTGTACCTGAGACTGATCTATTGAAGTGTTCCCCACGAAAAGCCAGCACTTGGGACATGATCTATCCAAGTGTTCCCCACGAAAAGCCAGCACTTGGGACATGATCTATCCAAGTGTTCCCACAGAAAGCCAGTACTTGGGACATGATCTATCCAAGTGTTCCCCACGAAAAGCCAGCACCTGGGACATGATCTATCCAAGTGTTCCCCACGAAAAGCCAGCACTTGGGACATGATCTATCCAAGTGTTCCCACAGAAAGCCAGTACTTGGGACATGATCTATCCAAGTGTTCCCCACGGAAAGCCAGCACCTGGGACATTATCTATCCGTTCCCCACGGAAAGCCAGCACTTGGGACATGATCTATCCAAGTGTTCCCCCACAGAAATCCAGTACTTGGGACATGATCTATCCAAGTGTTCCCCCACAGAAAGCTAGTACTTGGGACATGATCTATCCAAGTGTTCCCCAAGGAAAGCCAGCACTTGGGACATGATCTATCCAAGTGTCCCCCACAGAAAGCCAGCACTTGGGACATGATCTATCCAAGTGTTCCCCACGGAAAGCCAGTACTTGGGACATGATCTATCCAAGTGTTCTCCAAGGAAAGCCAGTACTTGGGACATTATCTATCCAAGTGTTCCCCACGGAAAGCCAGTACGTGGGACATAATCTATCCAAGTGTTCCCCGCGGAAAGCCAGCACTTGGGGCATGATCTATTCAAGTGTTCCCCGCGAAAAGCCAGTACTTGGGACATGATCTATCCAAGTGTTCTCCACGAAAAGCCAGTACTTGGGACATGATCTATCCAAGTGTTCCCCACGGAAAGCCAGTACGTGGGACATAATCTATCCAAGTGTTCCCCGCGGAAAGCCAGCACTTGGGGCATGATCTATTCAAGTGTTCCCCGCGAAAAGCCAGTACTTGGGACATGATCTATCCAAGTGTTCCCCGCGGAAAGCCAGTACTTGGGACATGATCTATCCAAGTGTTCCCCGCGGAAAGCCAGTACTTGGGACATGATCTATCCAAGTGTTCCCCAAGGAAAGCCAGCACCTGGGACATGATCTATTCATGTTTTCCCACAGAAAGCCAGTACTTGGGACATGATCTATCCAAGTGTTCCCCCACAGAAAGCCAGTACTTGGGACATGATCTATCCAAGTGTTCCCCCACAGAAAGCCAGTACTTGGGACATGATCTATCCAAGTGTTCCCCACGGAAAGCCAGCACCTGGGACATGATCTATTCAAGTGTTCCCACAGAAAGCCAGTACTTGGGACATGGTTTATCCAAGTGTTCCCCAGAGAAAGCCAGTACTTGTGAAATGATTTATCCAAGTATTCCCCGCTGAAAGCCTATACCTGGTACATGATTTATCCAAGTGTTCCCCGGGGGAAGCCAATACCTGGTATATGATATATCCAAGTGTTCCCCGCGGGAAGCCAGTACCTAGGGCATGATTTATCCAAGTGTTCACCGCGGGAAATCAGTACATGGGAATTTAGCTGTGAAATGTTCCCAGCGGGAGACCAGCACATCGTGCCTATCTATCCAAGGGTATCTCGCTGGAAGCCATCATTTGGGATCGATCTATCCAAGCTATCCCCGCTAAAAGCCAGCATTTGGGACCAATCTATCCAGGGGTTATCGACTGGAAGCCAGTATTTATACCTCTTAACTTTAACCAAACATTTTGTTTTGCTTGTGTGTCATTCATCCTTTATTTCTTATTTAATAATATATGACATTGATATGGTTTTCTGTGCAAAACAAACACAGACATAACAGTAAATAGCTAATCCATACTTAATAAAAATCAAAATGAAAATCAAAAGAGAAAGATCAAGCACGAAATATGAGCAACATCCCCCCCCCCCTCCTCTTCCCATCCAGTTAGATTAAATACAACAACTAGTGCACAAGAAGTGATTCAGTGATTCAGTATCAACTGCCTAGAGCAGAAGAAGTAGAATTCAGTTCTGTTAGATTAGTGAGGATTGTCGTCACTCAACTCCGGATCTGTGGCTTCGTGGTCAGAAATAAGGATCACGTTTCTCGGCTAGTGTGAGAGGCGGCGTGATTAAAGAACAGTGTGGAGCATATCAAATAACAAGCTCCGGTACAAGAATTGTAGATCGGGGCTGCTATTGCAGCAATGAGATGGCTTACCCCTGCTTCACGTATAATCGCAGTTGTTGTCTTTGACTATCAGCAACGTTTTGGAAAGTTTAGCGTGGGTGGGTGTGGCATGATTGGCTGATATTTGTAGGGAACTGAAACCTGAAGGAAGTTGAGTGGATCTATATGACCAAGCCATACAGGGGTGTTGCAAAAACAAGAGAGCTAATATGCTACCTTCAGCATAATATATTATTGGTACGTTAAACATGGACAGAGGGTATATTCTTCTTTGTCTGCTTGTTTGATGGTGACACACCTCTAGGTTAACCTTTTCTTTTACGACAGTTTGTTTTGTTTTTTTGGTATGGAATCGAGCCTGGAATTGATAGAAATGTATACAGACGAGGAACGTTCCAACGTGTAGCTAATAAAATCGCAACATGGACAATACGGATACATGGCCTTCGAATTCTCCTGAAATAGACCGAGCACTTATGAATTTGTCTCGACTACGTGACGTCGATTCCTTATTATAAATACTAAATCATTCGCCTCTGTTACCTTTCCTCTGGGGTAACTAGGGAGATCGTGAGAGGGGTCATGCTGTGTGGGCTACTCGTGGTCTCTGCAATTCAGCCCAGGCTTTGCGCTATAGATGGGTATAACTCCATCCCTGTCCCCGTTTGGGTTGTAGTTATTTTGCCTTTTTGAAAAGCAAAATGTAACAAACTATCATCTGTCAAGACGGCAATGTGCCAGTGAGTGACACCTCTGAGATGGCCGTAGATGCCCCGATCTCAGCCGCAACAAATCTGTCAGGATACAATGACTACGTCGATTCTACGTTGTTTAGCTATCTTAAAGTTTATCATGTGGTTCTTCTCTTCCCTCATCGCTCACATCTTTAATCTGAACTCTTGTATTCAAATCAGCGATGCAGGCTCGATTGGGCGTCGTTTCGGTTCAACTATCAAAGCGAGTTAAATATCAACGCAATCCTTTTTTTTTTTTTTTTTTTTTTTGCGGAAATAATACAATTACTAAATAGCTAAACATTGACATCAAATACCTGCAAAAAAAATAAAGAACATATATTGGTAGCACCGCAGCCATAAGAATCAACAACTTGGTCAGAACAAATAACTGCATTTAGAAGGGCGTCAGACGAAGCTGTGTAATGTCTCCTGATTTGTTCTCATTGTACAGTGAACATATAGTGAAATCTTCAGAAAATATGTCAGGGATCCTGGTCGATGGAAATAACATAAATAACTTACGTTATGCTGATGGCACCGTCTTTAACAGAACAAGTGGGACGCAGAGGTGTTTCCAAGGCACCAGGGCCGGGTTATATACTGGCCAAGACCTATTGACGCGTCCTCGTCGAGCGTCCTGGGCAACAGGTCCCTTCGGGGTCCTGGCTAAAGTCAGTAGGATCGCCGATTCCTCCGAAGTCGGAGAGTGTCTGCCTGTACGGCGAGGAACCACCAGTCTGCACACCAATAAGCCAGACATGGGACAACGGATACTCACGCAAAACTCAGGTCCTGTATGACATCACACTGATGTTGGACAACAGGATGCCTTCATCCGACATACAGGACTTCGCGTTGGAGCTCAAGCCAACGAACACAAGCAAGCAAGCAACAGAACAAGTCAGAAGGAACTAAAGGAAATGATAGATACCGTGGTTCTAGAAAGTGAAAAATGGGCCTTAGCTTGAATACTAGAAAGACAGAACTGATGGTAATATCAAAGAAACAGATTGTGCCTTACTGTGAAGTTACAGTACAGGAGTGGGGCGAGTGTAGAAGATAAATATATGGGCACATGGATAACATCAGATGGAAAATGCATAATTGAGATAAAGAACAGAATAGAACAAGCAAAAACTGCATTCTATCAAATGAAGAACATTTTGTGCAATAAGTCCTTCTTCTTGAAAATTAGAAAAAACGTTCTTGCATGTTACAAAGTTGCGAATCCTGGGCAATTAGTAAGCAGGCGAAAACATCCCTAGAAATCTTGGAGGTGTGGTTTTATAGACGAATGCTGAAAATTAGTTGGACAGCCAAAATGAGCAATCCGAACATGTTGAAGGAAGCTAAGTGGCAAAAACAACGTATCACAAACATAAGA
>JACEFZ010028403.1:0-5000 GCA_014155875.1 Cepaea nemoralis | reverse complement strand
CCCACAGATTTGGTGGCATTCTCACATATCACTGTACACACAAATCAAAAGCAAAACAACACATTCCACATTTTGAGACGCATTGGGTATATGGTGCTAACCCCATACTACAGGGTGTTTGTAAAGTCTCACTACACTTTGTATGTAGAACAAATTTGATGATGTCATCAATAAATGTGCTTAAAAATGCATTACATTAATTACAATATTTGCTGCTGTGGTGTAATACTGTTTTGGGGGAGGCTGGAAAGTACCAATCAATATCATAATCATCATCATCGCCATCATCATCATCCAGTGCCTTGCCGGCTGGCGTAGGGGATCATGCCTTTCACAAATTACGATCTCCGACGTCATGGAACAATTCGTGTATTGACGCCCTTCCGTGTCATGACCCAAGACTCAGTAATCTTTTCACGCTGTCTTCCTCTATCTTTCTTTTCGCAAATCCTTCCGGTTGTCACAACATATTTCGGTTTTTTGTCTTCCCATAATGTGACCAAACAACGAGGACTACCTGTTTCTGATGTTTGTGATAAGTTGTCTTTGCGACTCAGCTCCCTTCAAACATCCTGACTGCCCGTTTTGGCTGTCCAACTAATTTTCAGCATTCTTCTATAAAAAAAATTTTTTAAACAACCACATCTCCAAGGCTTCCATGGATTTTTTCGCCTGTGTTCTGATTGTCCAGGACTCGCAGCCGTATGTTCAAACAGGTTCTATGTAGCATGCAAGAAATCTTTTCCTGACTTTCAAGGACAGTGACTTATTGCACAAAACATTTTTCATTTGATAGAATGCAGTTTATGCTTGTCCTATTCTGCTCTGTATCTCAGTGATGCATCTTCCATCTGATGTTATTCATGTGCCTAGATATCTGAATTTCTGCACTTGTCCCAAAATAACGTCATATACTGTAATTGCATATTTAGTCACAATATGTTTCTTTGATATCACCATGACTTCTGTCTTTCAATTATCCAAACTAAGGCCGATCCTTTCACTTTCTACAACCAATGTATCTAACATTTCCTGCAGATCGTTCTGACTTGTTGCTATCAAGACGGTGTTGTCTTCAGGAATATCGAGTTATAACCATGTAGAATACCATAGGCAAGCTGCTGGAGAAGTTAATTGCCAGGAAAATATCAAGCCAGCTAGAGAGGCAAGGTGTTTTCCCACCTACCCTGGGTGGGTACCGTCCAAAAAGAGAAACCTGGACCAATGCAGCAGTTTTTTTCCCATGATGTCTATGAAGGTTTCCACTCAGGCATTGAAACCTTTGCTGCAGCGATCGATCTTGAGGACGCGTACAAAAGAGTACCAATGGAATTTTTAATGCTTCAGCTTCTTGAACTCAAAATAAGTCCATTCCTCCTGAGTTGGATCATAAGTCCATTCCTCCTTAGTTGGATTGCTGCAGCCCTCTTCCAACGGAAAGTAGTTTTTAGATGTGGCAGTTGGACTTCGGAACCAACAAAAATATACCCTGGCCTACCACAAGGATCACCATTATTTCCGGTACTGTTCAACGCCTACACTGTGAGAATCACCAGCGAACAGATCACTGGACCTGGTAGGACATTGTCATGTGCCGACGATGTTTTAGTGCATTATCAGGGTAAGGATAGAGATCAGATTGCTGTGGAACTACAAACCGAACTCAATCGCATAAGTACTTGGTGTGATGAAGCTGGGGCAATGGTCAACCCAACAAAGCTAACAGTGACTTGGTTCTCGTTGAATAATTATATTGTCAACACTCCAACACCAACTATAAAGCTGTGTTCAGAGACGGTGGAAATGAATTACCTAGGGATACGGTTTGATCGAAGCCTTGCTTATAATGAGCACATAGACCAGGTGATAACAAAGGCCAAGCAGGGTTTGGCTGCGATGCGGGTGATGGCTGCAGTAAACTGTGAGCAGCGCCATCTATGTCTTCTGTACGAGGGGCTGGTCTTGTCTGTTTTTGAGTACGAGATGGCAATCCTGACTTTCTTTCAGCCGTAAGCAGATAAAAAGTATAGAAAGGATACAGAATGAAGCTATGCGCATTATTCTTGGATGTACAAGAGATACAGTATGCAGGGCGATGCGCTACCTTCTTGATTTTCCAACCATTGAAGACAGAATACAAGTTTGCAGAGCACGCGCCTACCTCAGGGTTAACGCAACACACGACATCCACTGCATAGTGAAATTATGAAGGTGAAGGGCAGCAGGTTAAAAAGAGGAAGGTCGTGGATGGGTCAAGCCGAAGACATTTTCAACAGGTGTGTGAGTGGGTACAAGTGCCAACAGATTTTTGCACATCCTTTTCAGTTTGCATCCAACTAGATAGAAAATGCAGACAAGAAAATCCGGCTGCTGTGGACGCTGAAGTACAAGCGTTGATTTTCTAGAATTCGCTAAACGGTGGTGCTGTCATCTACAGAGATGGGTCGGTCGTCCGACATGTGAGAAGCTCATGGACCTTTACGGCTCGAGCCGGAGGGAGAATTGTGAAGGAGGACTCTGGTGCTTTCACTGAGACCACAAGTAGCCTGACCATGGAAGTCATGGCAGTAAGTAAAGCAATAACATGGCTCGAGACACAGATATTTACTAGGGCATATTTCCTTAGCGACTCAATGGGCATGATCGAGTGGGTAGAGGTGGGGTGGATCCGAAGAGAATGGTTGCTGTCTCTGGAGCGGTCTCGGCTGGCAAATATTAGTTTCATCTTCGTGCCAGGGCATGCGGGAGTACAAGGAAATGAGCGGGCTGACAAGCTCGCATGTGAGGCTACGGTGGAGGGCGGACGCGCCATGGACCAGGCTGACATTCTGTATGCTCTACGAGAAGTAAGACTTTTGCGTGAACCAAGTGATGACTGTGAATCTACAACCATGGCCAGACTGCGAGAACAACAAATTAAAAGAGGGGTGACCAAACAAGAACACTACGCAGGACGCCAAAGAATATTGATAAACCAACACAGAACTGGCGTCGTTAGCCGCTACACGCTGCGGGATTTGCTGAGTAGGGGATCCGAGCACTTATGGACTGAATGGTTCGATAAGCAATGAGGATGATCTGTCGACTAACTAACTAACTAACTAAGACGGTGTTGTCATCTTAATGTAACTTATTTAGATTATGTCTACCAACCAGGATCCCTGACATATTTTCTGTTTATCTCATTATATATTCACTGTACAATGAGAACAAATCAGGAGACAATACAGAACCTTGTCTGACGCCATTCTTTATACACTGAAATGTTCCTACAAGGTTGTTGATTCCTATGGCTGCTGTTTGCTGTTCCTTATTATTCACAGATCTTTGCTGTCGATGGTTAGTCGCTCTAGTAATTGTATTATTTCTCCATGCTTCATATTGTCAAATGCTTTTGTGTAGTTTATGAAGCATAAGTATATATCTGTGTTTACTTCTATAGCTCTTTCTACTAGTGTCCTGAGAATATATATATATATATAGCGTTTTGTTTTGTTTTTTGCCCATTCCCTCCACACATCCACATTATAACAGGTGTTGGAAATGTCCACCACTGGCTTCCAGACATTAGTTCTTGAATGGTGATTCGGATTGCTTCTTTCGTGTCCTCAATTGTGTGTAAATTATTTTTGTAAACATTTCCTTTCAAAAACTCCATAGAATTACCCCAGCAGACGACAGTCTTTCGCTGCATATTGCTTCACGATGGACTGCGGGGGCACATTTTTTGATGACGCCATCAAATTTGTTTTACCTACAAAGTGTAGTGAGACTTTACAAACACCCTGTATATAGATGAACTGACACTCGAGGGATGTTGTTGTCAACAGTTCACCTTCTGGGCTGACTTCCTTTTAATTGGTACCCATTGCAGACTTCCCCCGCCCCGAGGAGGGGAATGGGTGGGGGAGGGGGGAGGGGGGTTAAACGCATGACTATCGAACCATCAGGCAAGTCTGCTAGGCATTACTCTACCACGGCTTCCAGACTATCGATTTACATCGCGCTATCTTTGTTTTGTCTAGGAAATTTTTCAGCTGTAATTTTCTCATAGTCATTAGTGAATTAATAGCCACATTTGCACACATTGGCGACCCATCGTTTAGTGCGTTGTGGCGTGTGTAATGTGTACGCTTATGGCAACTTGCGCGGTACAAGATTACATTGTGTGTTAGTGTGAGCGGGTGAAACGCGAGGTCATAATGGAGCAGGTATTACAGGGGAAATGAATTGCATTATAGGAATGGAGTCAAAGGCGGCCACTTCTTCATTAGGAAGCCGTGTAACGCAATGGCTAGCATACTTGCCTGGCCACCTGGTGGTCATTGGTTCGAATTCTTAAAGCGGCGGGTTTTTAAAAGTGACCTAGGCTCGCCGGTCGATTCAACCTAAACTGCCTGTGTCATCCAGGACCTGCCTCGTCTTAGTCTATGACCCTTGACCATATCCATGGCTGCATGCAGCGGGTGAAGCAAGAGCAACACACATCAAGGTGACATAGTCATCTACACCGATGGATCAGTGGTGAGAAACAGACGTAGTGGCTGGGGCTTTATTGCAAAGGCTAATGGACGAGTCTTGAAAAAGGAGAGCCTAGCATATGAGACTACGACCTCCAGCATGAGAATAGAGGTGGAGGCAGTAACAGCGGCATTCCGGTGGCTAGAGAAGACTACTGCAACACACGTTGTGTTCATTACGGATTCAAAGAATATGCTTAGCAAGGTGGAGAAAGGAATGTTTCGTGTGGAATGATTGTGAGAATTGTATGGATATTTTGCCCTGGCCATTCGGGTGTACGGGGGAATGAACAGGCTGATAGGCTAGCAGGGAATGCACCTCTTGGTGGTAGTTTGCCTATGGACAAGGGAGAGGTGGTCGTGCGCTTGTGGGACCAGGTGAAGAAGGCGGAGGAACAGATTGAGAACCCATTTGTGGAAAGAATGAGATTGCGGGGGATCGGCAGGGGTTCTGGAAGAATCTCAAAACTGAGCGGGAAG
>JACEFZ010028402.1:207500-369546 GCA_014155875.1 Cepaea nemoralis | reverse complement strand
CAGGTGGTACTTTAGTGTCCCACGTGCATTTGGTCAATTTGTTGTGGAGCAACACCTGACATATAGTTAACATATTTTAGGCGCATTGTGAGGAGAAATACAGTTCTGAACCTAGTGACAGCTGGCAACATTCATTGGATAAGAGCGAGGGTGTGGCAACTGATGTATACCTGGATGGGTTTGTCACATGACGTAATCAGGACAAGAACATAGACATAGTACAACACTGCTGATGGTGTGAGATGGCAAACTATGACCGCTCATACCTATCGGCATGGCACACGATGATCATGATATAAACGAGACATGGACTAATATATTCTGTGCACGTTTTCTATTCGACCTTATGTGTGGTACATGGACACGTCTATTCTGTGCACACTTCCCATTAAATCAGGGTAAGTCCACCACGGGGATCAGGAGACATGAGCTACAACTGACTCTAAGATGTGATGAAAGTCAGCAGACAACACTCTTGTAACCAGATCAAATATTTGCAGTAAATCACTCCAGTCAACGCTGGTCCTGCCATCCACCATGTTCTCGACTCTCATAGTCCTTGCTACACACCACTACAGGCAACCCCAGCATTACCATTACAATATGCATAACCACATCCCAAGAGAAAAGCTAACAAATCTTGTACTAGGCAATCGTCCGACGTGCAAGAAGCTGCCAAAGCTGATCATTATTATTCCCCGGTGCCGTGTTCATATGAGAGAAATTCGATTAAGTGTTGTTGGTGTCGTGGAGTACCCGGCTTGGTGCCTGTTTCCTTTGACGCATCAAGTCAGAATTTTGGCTTAGAGAGTTGTTAGTAAAGTGAAACTAATGGAATCCGTTCCCGCGCCTTGAGGCCTGTTGGGTAGATGGTAAGGACCTTAAGGCGCACTGAGCGAATGGTCAAGACTCTAGAGCCATATTTGTATAGGCCATTCATCACTCCGTGGGTCATGTGGTCAGTATTATGCCGGCCGGCTTGACCTCTCAAACATTTACTGGTACCAATTTCAGATTGAGACGACCTGAGTGCGAATTAATTTCTACAATTACAATCCCCCCCCCCCCCCCCCACCAAAAACCTCTGTGGATTCGAACCTGCACCCACCCGGCCGGCAGTCGAACCGCGGCTCCTTATTGGGCATTTGGTGCTAGTCTCATATTTGTCTATAACATTCGCCACAATGGGTGACGTAGTCGACACCATTACTGTCCTGATACCCACTGTAGATACCCGACTCTCGATCCGAGAGCCCATATCTATTTAACACTTCCGCCTCCATGGGCACTCAAAGACGTGACCACGGGTCAGCATGGGGTTCTTAGTACTTGTGTTAACTTGGGCCAGCCCAGTAGTTGACTTATTTACGTGCATAGATAACATTACACAGAAGACGTACCACACACAATAGTATCACAGAACAAGGGAAGACTTATTTTATAAAATGAAAAATGATCAAATGGTTCGGCCGTATAACTAGGCTACCAACTGACAGTATACTACAACAAGCAATGATGTACAGACCAGACGGAAGCAGAAGAAGAGGCTGGCCATAGTATAATGATGCGATAGAATGCATAACCGACCCATAGCCAGCTCGATATATAAAGCCCTGAACGGGCACTCTCACTTTATGCTTCACCTCGACACTGTGAAATGTAGGTATCAATATAGGACCAGATGGGATGATCGACATCATCATCTCATCATCATCACGATCGATCATCATCATCATCATCAGCATCATGCATCATCTCATCGTCATCATCATAAGCAGCAAGCAGTCAGCTAGTCAGTCTCTAGACTGCATTCTGGGGCCTGATTATGTCCCGTCCAGCTGTCGTCCTTATTCTAAACTATCTCTCATTGACCTTCTGGGTAATCAAGCCCCATGTAATTGCGTGTCTGTGTCTTGTGGTTGTTTCTCTAGACGTTGTTTGTCTTATTATGCTTAAGCTTGTGTCCACTAGTATTGTCATTATGAGACTCATTGTCACCAATGTGATATAAATATCACCAATGTGAAATTAGATATCATCAATGTCAAACTAGATATCACCAATGTGAAACTAGATATCACCAATGTGAAATTAGATATCACCAATGTGAAACTAGATATCACCAATATGACATTAGATATCACCAATGTGAAACTAGATATCACCAATGTGAAACTAGATATCACCAATGTGAAACTAGATATCACCAATGTAAAACTAGATATCACCAATGTGAAACTAGATATCACCAATGTGACATTAGATATCATCAGTGTGAAACTAGATATCACCAATGAGATACTAGATATCACCAATGTCAAACTAGATATCACCAATGTGATACTAGATATCACCAATGTGATACTAGATATCACCAATGTGAAACTAGATATCACCAATGTGAAACTAGATATCACCAATGTGAAACTAGATATCACCAATGTAAAACTAGATATCACCAATGTGAAACTAGATATCACCAATGTGACATTAGATATCATCAGTGTGAAATTAGATATCACCAATGTAAAATTGGATATCACCAATGTGAAATTAGATATCACCAATGTGACATTAAATATCATCAGTGTGAAATTAGATATCACCAATGTGAAATTAGATATCACCAATGTGAAACTAGATATCACCAATGTGACATTAGATATCATCAGTGTGAAATTAGATATCACCAATGTGAAATTAGATATCACCAATGTGAAATTAGATATCATCAATGTGAAATTAGATATCACTAGTGTGAAACTAGATATCACCAATGTGAAATTAGATATCACCAATGTGAACATATGGCTGTGAAGACTGGACAGTTAATGCACTAACAGGGAAATATGTGGACGCCACGGAAATATTATTTTACAGAATATGTTCATAATAGTAAGCGCAGCCACCATGAGTAATCTACATGTTTTGGATGAGACTGAGGCCTAACGTAAAGAAGCGGACCACAAACATCAGGATAAGGCACCCAACAACACATCTCCAAGCACATTATCCTGCGGAATCTAAACGAGTAGCGAGAGACAGCGAGAACATTGTAACGACACAGAAATGATATGTCTGCGATGAATACGTAATGTGAAAGGAATCGACCAGATTTGGGGTGACAACACCGGGGAGCAAAGACGTCTACACATTGTCTTCAGTGCATTTACTGAAAGACAGGCAGTCAGATGGTTCGGTCGTGTAGCAAGACTACCTGTACATATCATACTACAGGCAGAATTGGCAGTTAAGTACAGCGGAAACAGGGCAATCAGCTCTTATAAGTCGTGACTAGTGGGACAACAGAAGAGACAAACGTTACATGTTATGCAGCTCAAGCAAAGACCTTGTCCACAACACTTGCACTAACCTCACGCTGAAAGAAGGGAAGGAGATATGTCTAATTGTCTAGTGTGACCTCTAATCTTTACTTCCACGATCGTTAAATTGTCTAGTATGTCCTCTAATCTTTACTTCCACGATCATTAAATTGTCTAGTGTTTCCTCTAATCTCTACTTCCACGATCGTTAAATTGTCTAGTGTGTCCTCTAATCTTTACTTCCACAATCGTTAAATTGTCTGGCATGTCCTCTAATCTTTACTTCCACAATCGTTAAATTGTCTAGTATGTCCTCTAATCTTTACTTCCACGATCATTAAATTGTCTAGTGTTTCCTCTAATCTCTACTTCCACGATCGTTAAATTGTCTAGTGTTTCCTCTAATCTCTACTTCCACGATCGTTAAATTGTCTAGTATGTCCTCTAATCTTTACTTCCACAATCGTTAAATTGTCTGGCATGTCCTCTAATCTTTACTTCCACAATCGTTAAATTGTTTAGTGTGGCCTCTAATCTTTACTTCCACAATCGTTAAATTGTCTGGCATGTCCTCTAATCTTTACTTCCACAATCGTTAAATTGTTTAGTGTGGCCTCTAATCTTTACTTCCACAATCGTTAAATTGTTTAGTGTGGCCTCTAATCTTTACTTCCACAATCGTTAAATTGTTTAGTGTGGCCTCTAATCTTTACTTCCACAATCGTTAAATTGTCAAGTGTGTCCTCTAATCTCTACTTCCACGATCGTTAAATTGTCTAGTGTGTCCTCTAATCTCTACTGACACAGTCGGTAAATTGTCTAGCGTGTCCTCTAATCTCTATTTCCACGATCGTTAAATTGTCTAGTGTGTCCTCTAATCTCTATTTCCGCGATCGATACCCTTTACTTTATTTATCCGGAAATCCAAGTGGCCTTAGGAGTTCCCTAATATGCTGCTGCCATAAAAAGACGTGATGTAATAGTGGTTGGTACAGGCGACTACTTAGTAGTTAGAAGAACAAGTAGCAATAAGATAAGCTATAAATGACTGGCCTTAAAAAACACGACACGAGGAAAGAAATATATTGCGCCGAACAGAAATAAATAAAAAAGAGCAAATAGCTTAAGCTACACTACAAATGACTGGTGTGAACAAACGGTGAAAGAAATTAAAGAGTATTGTATGCACAAAACAGAAAGAAACAACAAGGCTCAGACAGCAGAACTAAACAAATGGAGGAGAATGTGGAGAAGCGTTCACAAGTGATGACAAAGATGGGCATTTGTATCAAAGTTGCATAATTGTTCAAACATTAAGAAATGACTGGACTGAAAGCTGAATAAATTAAATCCAGCGGTATCTCATCCAGGTCTCCACGTCAGTTCCACGTGGAGATGTTAGTGCGTTTGTGTGTGCGTGCTTGCGTGCATGCGGGCGCACGTGTGTGTGTGTGTTTGTGGGTGGGAGAATTAATTGTATGTTCAGGTCATTTACAAAGAAACACACCAGTAAACAAACATCCAGTTACCAGTTCAGAAAATGTATTCTTACGAAGATAATTTTGGCATGAAAATCAAAATTTACTATTTTTTTCTAGGAAATCAAATTTGGCCGCGTTTTATTGTGTAATAATGCTGTCATAGAGAATTACAAGCAGAAAAGTGGCTGGATGTAGGTGTGTGTGTGTTTATTAGTAGCTAGATGCGTTTGTGGGTGTGTGTGTTCGTAGACTACTGACTGTGAACACACACACACACACACACACACGCACGCACGCACGCACGCACACAAGCCATGTCCAGGAACAGAACAGGTGGTCAGTCTTTCCCGCCCGTGGCGAACGTCGAGAACTAACAACGAAGTCTCGTCCGACTGCGCTCATGACGTCAGCGTGACGTCCTAACCGTTACTCGACTCCCGATCGCTGACAGTGTATATGGCTGGGTGTAAGTGAAGTTCTGGGTGTGTGTCAGTGTAGCAGGGTGTGTGGTTGGGGTTTCTTTAGTGTTGCTGAGTCTGTGGGTCTGTCCGTGTGCGTGTCCGTGTATGTGTGTGGGGAAGGGGGGTGCAATTGTGTGTGGATTAGTAGGAAGATTCATGCTTGAGTTGGTCGGTTGGTGGGTGTGTGTACGTGTGTGTATAGTGTGTGTACGTGTGTGTATATGTGTGTGTATACGTGTGTGTACGTGTGTGTATACGTGTGTGTGTGTACGATGTGTACTAACAACACACACACAACCGACCGCCAAATACAAACAAACAAACAGTAAACTGTACATGACCCGTGTACACACCTTAGTCTCAACAGGTATATGGTGCTAGAGCCATATGTTTATAGACCAATCAGCGCTGGGTGGGGGTATGGTTAGTATTAAACAGGTCGCTTTTACTTCCCAAGACACTTCCTGGTAGCCATGTAGGCCGGGAGAATAGATCAATTTTAAAAACACGAAATCTACGAATATTATTTGTTTTACGAAAAGTTCTTCTCTGTGTCTTTTGACAGATACGATTAACTTTTCTAATCCCGTAGCACAAATTGAGAGGGGGACCACGTCAACTGCATATCTGAGTTCTGGAATTGGTTTTTCACCAATTATTATTGAATGAAAATTGACTCTGGCCTCATCATATTTGACGTTTCTCATTCTATTTTCTGCATTAATCTTGAGCAGGCATGGGGAGAGTCAGTAGGTCTGTCTTACTCCGCGTTGTGTCACTCTCATCTGTTTGATATTTCACCGGCTCCTCTGATGAATGCCAGTTGTTCATGATTCAATTATGTGGATGAAACGTGCCTGAAATCCCATCTCTCTCTTGATGCTCCACAACAGACTGACGTTGAACACAACTGACTGACGCTGGACACAGTCGATGTCCTTAACTTAGTCTGTGATACAAGTATGGAGATATACACTGTACTCTGCGTTTCTTTAAAACACGTTTCGCATGTCGAAGTTACTCCGTGACACCTCACCCCTGTTTGAACCAGCCTGTACTTACTGAAATCTGACTTTCAATGCCCTTCACGGGTGAGAGATGTGTGTGTGTGGTTTGGTGGGGGAGGTGTGGGATGTGTGGGTTGGTGGGAGATGTGTGTGTGGGTGGGGGATGTGTTGTTGGGGATGTGTTTGGCTGGGTGGTTGGGGGTGTGGGTGGGTGGAGGATGTGTGGATGGGTGGGTGTGTGTGGGTTGGGGGATGGGTGGAGGATGTATGTGTAGGTGGGTAATGTGTGCGTGGGTTGGTAATGTGTGTGGGTGAGAGATGTCTGTTTGTGGGTGGGGGTGTGTGGTTGGGGAATGTGTGTGTGGATGGGTGGGGTAATGTATGTGTGCTTGGGTGAGTGTGTGGGTGGGTGGGGGATGTGTGTGTGGGTGGGGGATGTGTGGTGGGTGGGGGATGTGTCTCATAACATGGTAATATGCACTGTTTATGTTTACAACATTCGTTTGACAATGTTTTTTCCTATGTGAATGTATCTTGCACTATTGATGAACGAAAGATGAGTGATTGGAAGGGCCGAATGTAAGATTGGCCTGCGTGCCCAATTTGTGATCCTTTGAAAATAAAGTTCAGTCAATCTATCAGTCATGATGAATCGCAGGAAAGTTTTGCTATCATGACATTTTAGTGCCTTAGTTGGATAATTGGACCAGTTTTAAATTTCCTTTTTCTTTCCAGCTGAGGGTGATGTCGATTGCCATCTTTCATGCTTTGGATCACAGCGCTATTCCAGTTCTTGACACATTTTGTATGGTAGATATGGACATGGCTTCTCTTGCTTTGATTAGTTCTGTTGGTATAATATCACAACCTGGAGACTTCCCTTTCTTCACACTTTATTGCTGATCTAATAAAGGTCCTGTTTGTTTTTGTTCGCTGTCATGGATATTATCTGACATTTTTGGGTCATATCTACAATTTTATGTATATTATCTGGGTTCTTTGTTGTGTAAAGTCTTGGGAGCTTGCATGACACATTTTAACCTCGTACATTAATTTATATCGTCTCTTTACTCAGTATTGCCAACACTACCGTAAATTCTCAACGCTGCAACACTTGTAGACGAGACAAACTTGACCAGTATCAATTTAAATCTTTAAAAACGTGGCAAATGCTGTTTGGGAAGATAATTTACAGTATGGGGAAAATTAACGTGCTAAAATATACATATATGTCAAAATATCAACCAATCTTGTGTTTAAATAATAATAATTCACCACACTGGCTAAAATAAATACAACTGAGAAATATATGATGTGACTGTATCAAATAGAGGAAGATCTCAACTGCACGTAGAATGGAACTAGAGACAGAGATGAATACATTGGGGGGATCAAGGGCGGGTTGCCCGAGAGCAGAATGGACGGGCTGAAGTGAGTTGGTTGTGAGACCATGCCCCACTGCTGGACACAGGGCAAGACAAGAGCAGACTCTCCCATGTATCGTTGAGGTGGTTACATGAGGCCCATTCCAATATGTCTGCCGCGCATTAGGATACCTGGTTATATACCGACTAGATGTCCGGTTTCGGATATAGTAAACAGTACGTTGCAATAACAAGTAATTAAGCCACTTAGTTGCTTTATTCTATGGTTGCATTGTTTGCAGGTAAGATTGAACAGTCTTTCGCAATACAGCATCCCAACATCCACTTTCTTGCCTTAGCAGGTGAAACTGGTGACTCAATAATTGCAGAATAGGTTCCTAACATGAGGTAAGTGATCGGACACTACTACACCACTGTGGGTACCGCACTTGTCTGGGGTTCTAGGTATAGTTGTCAGTGTTCTCCAACGTCATTCTCTAGGTATAGTTGTCAGTGTTCTCCAACGTCATTCTCTAGGTATAGTTGTCAGTGTTCTCCAACATCATTTTCTAGGTATAGATAGTTGTCAGTATTCTCCAACATCATTCTCTAGGTACAGTTGTCAATATTCTCCAACATCATTCTCTAGTCACAGATGTCAGTATTCTCCAACATCATTCTCTAGGTACAGTTGTCAATATTCTCCAACATCATTCTCTAGTCACAGATGTCAGTATTCTCCAACATCATTCTCTAGTCACAGATGTCAGTATTCTCCAGCATCATTCTCTAGTCACAGATGTCAGTATTCTCCAACATCATTCTCTAGTCACAGATGTCAGTATTCTCCAACATCATTCTCTAGTCACAGATGTCAGTATTCTCCAGCATCATTCTCTAGTCACAGATGTCAGTATTCTCCAACATCATTCTCTAGGTACAGTTGTCAATATTCTCCAACATCATCCTCTAGTCACAGATGTCAGTATTCTCCAACATCATTCTCTACATATAGTTGTCAGTATTCTCCAACATCATTCTCTAGGCACAGATGTCAGTATTCTCCAACATCATTCTCTAGTCACAGATGTCAGTATTCTCCAACATCATTCTCTAGTGACAGATGTCAGTATTCTCCAACATCATTCTCTAGGTATAGTTGTCAGTATTCTCCAACATCATTCTCTAGTGACAGATGTCAGTATTCTCCAACATCATTCTCTAGTGACAGATGTCAGTATTCTCCAACATCATTCTCTAGGTATAGTTTATCAATATTCTCCAACATCATTATCTTGGTATAATTGTCAGTATTCTCCAACATCATTCTCTAAGTATAATTGTCATTATTCTCCAACATGATTTTCTACATATAGATAGTTGACAGTATTCTCCAATATCATTCACTAAGTATAATTGTCATTATTCTCCAACATGTTTCTCTAGGTATAGTTGTCAGTATTCTCCAACATCACTCTCTAGGTATAATTGTCAGTATTCTCTAGCATGTTTCTCTAGGTACAGTTGTCAGTATTCTCCAACATCACTCTCTAGGTATAGATAATTGTCAGTATTCTCCAACAATTTCTCCTGCAGGACACAGAGTGAATCAGTTTTCTGATCAGAATTACGATATCACAGAGTAAGAGCACTGTTTTCTTCAATCCCAGTCTTTGCATGACTTTTTTTGTTTGTGTTTCATCTCGACACCTCCTATTCGGCATATAACCACGTTTGGAGTGCTCTAGTTTGACCCTGATATGCCCGCTGCAGGCGATTGCTGCTTTGAAAGGCTGCCTGTGGTGTTTCCTGAGGGAAAGAAATCACAAGTTATGTTTTCTGTCCGTTCATATCTAAACCATGTTCATTGTTTAGCTGCTGCGTTTGATTTATTAGTTCTGGGAGATCCTGATCTTTCTCAGACGCCAACAAAACTGTATCGTCCGTGCATCGGATGTTGAGTTTTGGTTTCTCTCTCTCTCTCTCTCTCTCTCTCTCTCTCTCTCTCTCTCTCTCTCTCTCTCTCTCTCTCTCTCTCTCTCTCTCTCACACACACACACACTGTGTATGTTTGTTTGATTATACTACGTGTGTCATACATGTTAATTCATTTCAAGCAACACACATACGCACTGGTAATAAGCGTGTACCCAGACAATTAAAACATGCCACATAGAATTAAAATACATTGTATATGGAGCTTATTATTGTCCAATATACCAACCACTTGATTTTACATACTTAAATTATCTCTGTATGACCTTTAACAGACCTTGAGACTACATAACCCCATATTTCGAACTGAACCAGTTATCACATACCAATACGACTTTTCCGTGGATGTCAACATGAATTACCTTTAGTTGTTTTTTGTTAAAGATTCCTAGGGTTAGATTTATATTGTAACACAACAAACCACGATTCAGGTCATCTCCAAGAAGACAGGCATACCACAATGTAACACCCAAGTTAATGGAACAATCCTGAAACACTTGAATCGGCACAACTGTCTTGGAACAGTCACAACATCTGATGGAAGGTGGATTGATTAGAAAAGAAATCACTATGGCGGAGCTAGCCTTTAGCAAGATGGAAAATACCAGTATATTGACCATAAAAGGCTGTCAATTGCAGAGAAAAAGAGTGTTGAAGTGCTATATAGAACCTGTACTGTTATATGCATGTGCTAAAAAAAAAAGCTAAATGTCACCCGCCTAAACAGCAAATAAATGCAGCAGTCGTTTGAAAATATGCTGGAAGACCGCCTCAAACCCTATGCTGCAGCTAAACAGGATACAGAAACAGAATGGAGAGCCCTAAAGGACATAATTTTCAACACTGCTATGGAAATCCTGGGTTCAGCCCCCCGAAAGCATAAAGACTGGTTTGATGAAAATTCCGAAGACATCAACCAATTGCTTGCCGAGAAACATCTTCTCCTCAAGGCACATTTGAATGACCCGAAGTCAACATCAATAAAAAGATGCCTTCAAGAACATTCAGAGAGTAGTGCAGCAGAAACTTCGGCACATGCGGGACTCCTGGCTGAGCAGCAAAGCTGATGAAATTCAGGGCTTTGCTGACAGACATGATATGAAAAACTTCTACGACTCACTGAAAGCGGTCTATGATCCTACATCACCAGGCATAGTTCCCCTCCTCAGTGCAGATGGGGGAACATTGGTCACCGATAAGAAAGAAATCCTTCAACGCTGGGCAGAGCATTTCAGCAACATCTTAAATGCAACTTCCTTCTTCGATGATGAAACCATCAACTGCCTTCCTCAAGTACCCACCAATGAGACACTTGATGACCTGCCAACCATAGTGGAAGTAAACAAAGCCATCCAGCAACTCTCCAGCGGCAAGGCACCTGGTCCTGACTCCATCCCAGCAGAGATATACAAGGCAGGTGGGCCGGTCCTAACAGAGCAGCTTCACCAAGTCTTTACAAACATATGGGTGAACGAGACCATGCCACAAGATTTCAAGGACGCGTAAATAGTCCACCTTTACAAACGTAAAGGAAACCGCCAATCCTGTGACAACCACCGAGGCATCTCCTTGCTTTCAATTGCAGGGAAGATACTCGCCAGAATTCTTTTCAATCGCCTCACAGCCCATCTCGATCAAGATCTTCTTCCTGAGAGTCAATGTGGCTTCAGAAAAGAACGTGGAACTGTTGACATGATTTTCGCTGCAAGGCAGCTGCAAGAGAAATGTCAGGAACAGAACTGTGAAATATTCTCCACTTTCATTGACCTTACCAAGGCTTTTGATACAGTCAGCAGAGAAGGACTGTGGAAGATTATGGCAAAATATGGCTGTCCACGAAAGTTTGTCCAAATAGTGCGGCTATTTCATGATGGCATGCAGGCAAGAGTACAGGAAAATGGTGAACTGTCTGAACCCTTTCCTGTCACCAATGGAGTGAAGCAAGGATGTGTCTTGGCACCAACACTGTTCAGCCTCATGTTTTCAGCCATGTTGATGAATGCCTTCGAGAACGACAACATTGGAATAGACATCAACTACCGTATGGATGGAAAGTTATTCAATCTCAGAAGGCTGAAAACTAAAACCAAAATTAACAGCGACACCGTCAGAGAGCTCCTGTTTGCTGATGATTGCGCTCTATACGCCAACTCAGAGGCGGACATGCAACATAATGTTTCAGCTTTCTCACATGCCTGTGCCAACTTTGGGCTCAATATCAACTTGGAGAAGACTGTAGTTATGTACCAGCCAGCTCCAGGGAATAATCACACTGTGCCGAATACCAAAGTGAATGATCGTAGACTAAGAGTTGTGGACAAATTCACCTTGGCAGCACTGTGTCACAAGCGTCACAATTGATGACGAAGTGAATGCAAGAATCTCCAAGGCCAGTGCAGCCTTTGGCAGACTGTACAAGAATGTATGGGACAGAACTGGAATAAGCCTGCAAACAAAGCTAAAAGTCTACAAAGCAGTTGTATTATCCACACTGCTATATGCTTGTGAAACCTGGACTGTTTATCAGCGACACGCTAGGAAATTAAACCACTTCCACACAGTCTGCCTAAGGAAGCTACTGAAGATTAAATGGCAAGACAAGATTCCAGACACTGAAGTCCTAGAAAGAGCGTCCATGCCCAGTATCCACACTCTACTGATGAAGAATCAGATTCGCTGGGCTGGTCACTTGACTCGCATGTCAGATCACAGGCTCCCTAAACGAATGTTTTACAGCGAACTGCATTGTGGTAAACGCTCCCAAGGTTGCCAGAGGAAACGCTTTAAAGACACTGAAAATCTTACTGAATGATTTTGGAAATTCATCATGACACCTGGGAGACTGCAGCCAAAGACCGAAATTCGTGGCGTGCATCATTGCGCAAGGGTGGAGTCATATGTGAGGCAACCAGGACTGCAAGAGCTGTGAAGAAAAGGCAGGACAGAAAAACCACTGTAGGAAATCCTCCTCCAGAAACGTCAAGCATTCTTTGCCCACATTGTCAAAGAACATTTCGAGCTAAAATAGGCCTTATCAGCCATCTTAGAACCCACGGCTCCATACCTTCAAACCCACTGGATGAAATGAATGGTCATCATCATTCTTGATGGACAAACAACAAAAGAACATATGCATGTGAAACATGGACAATTAGCGTAAGCTGAGAAACATCTGATGAAGTTGAAATCTGGTTTCTAGGGGAAATGCAAAGAATACAATGGACGGATATGAAAATAGTTCTACAAGAAACACATGAAAACCGTCAGTTGATTAGAGAAATTAGACGTAGACAGTCAACGTGTTCTGGACGCGTCATAGGGAGAAACAAACTGGGAAACTTAGTGACAACTGGCAAAGTTTAATGGGGAAAGAACAAATGGAAGACAAGGAGATAAATACCTGTATCGCTTGGTCACATGATGTATTGGGACAAGAAAACAAGCATGACTTGGTGGTTGTGTGAGCTAGCGAGTCATGATCACCCACGCCTATCGACATGGCACGCGATGATGATAATGATGACCTGAGAACGCGAACTCGGAGACTGTAAAGATAGAGGAGACAGGCTAAGAGAATTGGCAGAGATGAGATCCATCACAGATAAGCTGCGTGTGAAAGTTGGGCGAACAAAATATAACTAATCTGCGTTCGGTTCAATATTAACAAACCGTTGAATGGTTATCAATGTTCTCAAACAAGCGGTAGCGGTGTTATTGTCTTGGGACTTTTCCCCAATTCGATTCCCCAATTTAATCTCCAAGGGTAATTTGAAACCAGAAGTCAGAAGCCCATTACAATGTGAATCCACACAGAGGCAACCAGCAAATGTAATTCAATTGGGCGGCAGCAAGGCAAGCTTTCACATCGCACAGGCAACAATACGCTACTGCAGATATCATACCGAAGTGTTGAATTTCATATTTCCCAAATATTTAATAGCAACTACTCAAACGATGCACGTTTATTAAACACACGGAGAATGAAAGTGGATATTTAGAGAATATTATTAATGAACCGGCTTTGATTCTTCTCTCTGAATTGTTTAGCTTGAGTTGTGGTGGTCGTCATATTGTGTATCACCAAATAATAATGGTAAGTTTAAATACGGGTAAATGTGGGAGCACAGTGATCAACTGGAGGTGTGTATAGTTCACCGAAGACTTGTTTCCAACTTCGCTGCCTGTTTGCCTTCCACACCTTTACTCATCTTACCCATGCCTACAGGAATACATTCATTCTTTTCCGTGGCTGTCACAACGATGTTTCCAACTTTGACCTCCACACATACACTTCCACTTCTATATTCTCTTACTTATAATGTATCCATCCATCATGTGCCATGCCGGTAAGCGTGGGTGGTCATGTTCTGCTATCTCACTCGATCACCAGAGTCGTGGATCAGCTCACGCCGTTTCTCTGATTATCGATAAGACTGCAGTACATGATATTCTTGGCATCTGTAAAGAAGGTAGTTTGTCATTGCTTTCCTTCCTAGCAGTGACCATACTGGTCGATGACCGTAGCCATTGTCTCCCAAAAAAGAGATCCTCTGCCTACCGTCGTGAAGCTGGAGACCATAACCTACAACTACCTGTCGGCTGCTCTTCAACTCCATCCACCACCTGCACACATGGCTTCACGTAACCCTGATCGGGGAGCTAAATGGGTACTAATGTATATAAGTATAAATATCAGATTCAGTGCCAAGCAAAAAGTAGGTGTGGAACAAACAAAAATAGCTAGCGGAAAATGGGAAGTAGTGATGTGTCACAGTTGTTAACATGTTAGCAGACATGTTGTAATATATATATATATATATATATATATATATATATATATATATATATATATATATATATATATATATATATATATATATATATATACATATTCGCATAAAGAAAACAACTGTATGTAAGCCTTATCAGATACGGAAAGTCGCTTGAGACGATTAATCTCCCATGGCGCTTAAACAGATATGCAAACAATGAACTCTTTCACTCCCAAGCAACGCACTACGTGTGGTCAGCTATTGTGTCGTTCTGTCTTCTGCGTGTGGTCTCAGCATTCAAACGAAATCATGAATGAAATTTTAAAAAGCAACAAGGTATATGTTGTAAATGTTTTAAATGTTGCATATGTTGTATATATTGTTGAACGTGATACAGTCATGCTTTTGCCATTGTGGTTATTGTTTACTGTGTACATCTGTTGTGAAATCTTCTGGGACTCAAAGATTACATCTCGTATTTTCTCTTCTCTTCTGAACATCGATGTCAGTAGGAAGTCAGTGGGAAGTCAGTAGTAAAGGACACTTGTTCAAGATTTACGGTGTTAGACCTATATTTGTATCGACTATTCAGCACGCTCTACTGAGCGTAATCTTGCCAAGAAATCAACAATCAGCTGAAAGATGCTGATGTTGACAGCAATGTCCTGTAAAGGATATGCAAACATTATTTTTGTTATTCAACACGCTCAGACTGACGTGGTCACAGATCGCCCTGGCAACCTTTACATCCTAAGATATTTCCTGGTTCCTATTTAAGGCTTGGGGGTCAATATTCAACACTCGCCTCGTAAAAGGGGGAGGGGGGGGGAGGGGCTCGAACCCATCCCCACCTGGCTAAGAAACACGCGTCTAGCCATTACATCCCAACTGGGATGTCGGACCTGCTACATGATGACGGTAGGGGAAACAGGTCTGGAGACATTACACGTCTCTGTAGTACAGGTCTGGAGACATTACACGTCCCTGTAGTACAGGTCTGGAGACATTACACGTCTCTGTAGTACAGGTCTGGAGACATTTCACGTCTGTATACTACAGGTCTGGAGACATTACACGTCTGTATACTACAGGTCTGGAGACATTACACGTCTGTATACTACAGGTCTGGAGACATTACACGTCTGTATACTACAGGTCTGGAGACATTACATGTCTGTATACTACAGGTCTGGGGACATTACATGTCTGTATACTACAGGTCTGGGGACATTACATGTCTGTATACTACAGGTCTGGAGACATTACATGTCTGTATACTACAGGTCTGGAGACATTACACGTCCCTATAGTACAGGTCTGGAGACATTACACGTCCCTGTAGTACAGGTCTGGAGACATTACACGTCTCTGTAGTACAGGTCTGGAGACATTACACGTCTGTATACTACAGGTCTGGAGACATTACACGTCTGTATACTACAGGTCTGGAGACATTACACGTCTGTATACTACAGGTCTGGAGACATTACACGTCCCTGTAGTACAGGTCTGGGGACATTACATGTCTGTATACTACAGGTCTGGAGACATTACATGTCTGTATACTACAGGTCTGGAGACATTACACGTCTGTATACTACAGGTCTGGAGACATTACACGTCTGTATACTACAGGTCTGGAGACATTACACGTCTGTATACTACAGGTCTGGAGACATTACACGTCTGTATACTACAGGTCTGGAGACATTACACGTCCCTGTAGTACAGGTCTGGGGACATTACAAGTCGCTGTAGTACAGGTCTGGAGACATTACACGTCTCTGTAGTACAGGTCTGGAGACATTACACGTCTCTGTAGTACAGGTCTGGAGACATTACACGTCCCTGTAGTACAGGTCTGGAGACATTACACGTCTCTGTAGTACAGGTCTGGAGACATTACACGTCCCTGTAGTACAGGTCTGGAGACATTACACGTCTCTGTAGTACAGGTCTGGAGACATTTCACGTCTGTATACTACAGGTCTGGAGACATTACATGTCTGTATACTACAGGTCTGGAGACATTACATGTCTGCATACTACAGGTCTGGAGACATTACATGTCTGTATACTACAGGTCTGGAGACATTACACGTCTGTATACTACAGGTCTGGAGACATTACACGTCTGTATACTACAGATCTGGAGACATTACACGTCTGTATACTACAGGTCTGGAGACATTACACGTCTGTATACTACAGGTCTGGAGACATTACACGTCTGTATACTACTGGTCTGGAGACATTACACGTCTGTATACTACAGGTCTGGAGACATTACACGTCTGTATACTACAGGTCTGGAGACATTACACGTCTGTATACTACAGGTCTGGAGACATTACACGTCTGTATACTACAGGTCTGGAGACATTACACGTCCCTGTAGTACAGGTCTGGGGACATTACAAGTCGCTGTAGTACAGGTCTGGAGACATTTCACGTCTGTATACTACAGGTCTGGAGACATTACACGTCTGTATACTACAGGTCTGGAGACATTACACGTCTGTATACTACAGGTCTGGAGACATTACACGTCTGTATACTACAGGTCTGGAGACACTACACGTCTGTATACTACAGGTCTGGAGACATTACACGTCTGTATACTACAGGTCTGGAGACACTACACGTCCCCGTAGTACAGGCCTGGAGACAATACACGTCCCTCCATAAGAGGCCTGGAGACATTACACGTCCCTCCATAAGTGGTCTGGAGACATTACACGCCACTATAGTACAGGTCTGGAGATATTACACGGCCATGTAATACAGTTTGGAGACATTGCACGGTCATGTAGTACAGGTCTGGAGACATTACACGGTCATGCAGTACAGGTCTGGTCATTACACGTCCCTGTAGTACAGGTCTGGAGACATTACACATCCCCGTAGTAAAGGTCTGGAGACATTACACAATCCCTTGACAGTCTGGTGAGATATTTTACCAGCGTAATATCATGACAGTGACATTTGTGTTGCACTTGTGGTGCACATGTTGTATCTATTAATCTATTCCTTTATGTGTAAATATACTCCCTTCCTGTCGTATACCGACGTATTACACAGGTGTTTGTGAATATTTCTCCTTTTCACTCCCCTTCCTAACCTAGAATATCTTGCCATTCAAGCCATGGAATTTTGGTATCTCCATTTCGTCGATGGTCCTTGATATTTGACCATTTTGTGTCAAATGTCACTTTTAACAAAGGTATAGGTATAGATTTGGTTACAAAAGCTCATATCTGTTCGTTGATCATCTCTGGTGTAAAGTTAGTTACGAAAGTTGGTTACCTGTTCTACGTGTTAACTTTCCCAATTACAAGTGTTCTCTCTCTCTCTCTCTCTCTCTCTCTCTCTCTCTCTCTCTCTCTCTCTCTCTCTCTCTCTCTCTCTGTCTCTCTCTCCCCTCCCCTCCCCCTCGCCTTTTTGCTACCCCACTCCAACATCTAAGATACTTATGCTTGACATCCTGAAGTCAAGGAAGACAAGTCAACATTGAAGGCCCCAATTCAAGTACGAGAAGTCAACATTGAAGTCCCCAAGTCAAGGAAGAGAAGTCAACATTGAAGTCCCCAAGTCAAGTACGAGAAGTCAACATTGAAGTCCCCAAGTCAAGGATGAGAAGTCAAAATTGAAGTCCCCAAGTCAAGGAAGAGAAGGCAACATTGAAGTCCCCAAGTCAAGGACAAGAAGTCAACATTGAAGTCCCCAAATCAAGGACGAGAAGCCAACATTGAAGTCCCAAGTAAAGTACGAGAAGTCAACATTGAAGTCCCCAAGTCAAGGAGAAGAAGTCAACATTGAAGTCCCCAAGTCAAGTACGAGAAGTCAACATTGAAGTCCCCAAGTCAAGTACGAGAAGTCAACATTGAAATCCCCAAGTCAAGAAGGAGAAGTCAACATTGAAGTCCCTAAATCAAGGATGAGAAGTCAACATTGAAGTCCCCAAGTCAAGGATGAGAAGTCAACATTGAAGTCCCCAAGTCAAGGATGAGATGTCAACATTGAAGTCCCTAAATCAAGGATGAGAAGTCAACATTGAAGTCCCCAAGTCAAGGATGAGAAGTCAACATTGAAGTCCCCAAGTCAAGGAGGAGAAGTCAACATTGAAGTCCCCAAGTCAAGGAGGAGAGGTCAACATTGAAGTCCCCAAGTCAAGGAGGAGAAGTCAACATTGAAGTCCCCAAGTCAAGGAGGAGAAGTCAACATTGAAGCCCCCAAGTCAAGAACGAGAAGTCAACATTGAAGTCCCCAAGTACGAGAAGTCAACATTGAAGTCCCCAAGTCAAGGACAAGAAGTCAACATTGAAGTCCCCAAGTCAAGTACGAGAAGTCAACATTGAAGTTCCCAAGTCAAGGATAAGAAGTCAACATTGAAGTCCCCAAGTCAAGGATGAGAAGTCAACATTGAAGTCCCCAAGTCAGGTACGAGAAATCAACATTGAAGTCCAGCTGGCCGGTGAATGGAATGAACTTACTAGTCGCGGTCACCAAAGCAAAGTAATGGTGAGCACGTTAAACCTCTAGGCTATACTCTCCATAAACTGTTCAATTATACCTCGGGACTTAGCAGAGTTGGTGGTCCGTGACTGGTCCGTGATCTCTGTGGATTAAACAGAGTTGGTTACAAAAGTTCCATGACTGGTCCGTGATCTTTGTGGATTAAACAGAGTTGGTTACAAAAGTTCCATGACTGGTCCGTGATCTTTGTGGATTAAACAGAGTTGGTTACAAAAGCTCCATGACTGGTCCGTGATCTTTGTGGAATAACTAGCGTTGATTACGAAACAATATGACTGTTCTTCGACAATTATGGAATTTCACAAGGTTAGGACATAAAGAAGTAGCTATGGCTGTGTCTAGAGGATGTCTGCGTGAAGGTTGTGTTGAACGACTAATAACTAACTATAAATCAATATGGAACACCAGGCTGCGCACTCACAGTTTAATTTGACACAAACTAGATGATACACTACTCCTCAGGAACAATTTCTGCACAGTTACAGCACACTCAGAGAACACTTTAACACAATACGATCCTGCGATCACACTATTGTCGTTTCCTGGCCTCGCAAACTACACTGTTCTTCACTCTTCTCTACTCTACTCTGCCAGACCTCTGTCCTCCACTGTCTGCCCAGGACTCCGACTGACTGCTCTCACTCAGTCTCAACCTCCCTGGCTCGAAACCCCAGGCAGAGTTCTCGTTCACTCAGCCACCAATAAACTCTGTATCCCTGGGTTCAAAACACCAGGTGGAGTAGTCCCTACCTACGCCACAGCTTAACACCGAATCCCAATTCAGACAACAGGCGGAGTCGTCCCTACCTCCGCCACAACTTACTCTCCGAATTCCCGTCGTCTGCCCAGCCTTGTCTTTTTATGCCTTATTACTGGACCTCCCAAGAAACCTCATTTAACCCCGGTAACCATGATTTAAATTCCTCCAACATTACCTTTCTAGGCTTCCTTTGTCCATTAGTCTAATGTCACGTATTCGCATCTCATTAATGATTCCCTCTTAACCCCGTACGTACTCCCACAATCCCTGTTTTGGGTCTCACACATTGTCTTTGAGTTTCTTAATCGACTTATCTGGCCTCACATCCGCTCTACTCATCTTCACCTATGACCCCATGTTTTAAATCTCACATTCTAACCCGTCCATTTACCCCAGTTGTTTGTATACAAACGCACGTTACATGGAACAACCAGAGTTGATTACGAAACATTATAAATGTTCTTCGACAATTATGGAACAACCAGCGTTGATTAAGAAACAACATGACTGTTCTGCGACAATTATGGAACAATCAACGTTGATTACCAAACAATATGACTGTTCTGCGACAATTATGGAACAATCAACGTTGATTACCAAACAATATGACTGTTCTGCGACAATTATGGAACAACCAACGTTGATTACGATACAAAATGACTGTTCTTCGACAATTATTGAATAACCAGCCTTGACTACGAAACATTATGACTGTTCTGCGACAATTATGGAATAATCAACGTTGATTAAGAAACAATATGACTGTTCTGGGACAATTATGGAATAACCAGAGTTGGTTACGAAAGCTCCGCGATTGTTCCATGATAATTCTGGAATAGTCTGTGACAGTGAAATATACTTAATTAGCCTCGTTTTGGCAGCAGCTATGTCTTTGAAGGAGACGCTGGAAGAACGAAGGCGGGGATGGCAGATGCTTGGGCAACATCCACAGATGGACTGGAAAAAGCTGACAGGTGTGCTCCCGAAGGCGTTCACAACAACTAGCCTTCAACGAGGCGGAGATGTCACGTGATTATAGTCTCCTTTATATGTGTGTGTGTGTGTGTGTGTGTTGCGTGCGTGCGTGCGTGTGTGTGTGTGTGTGTGTGTGTGTGTGTGATATTCAGGTAGAGGAGATAGGTACTTCTGGGAAGTTCTGTTGTAAAGCGACTATGGAAAACAACGCAAAGCTGCCTGCTTACTTATGGGAAACGTGGCCATATTTCGGGTATTTTACTGCGAGTGAACAGACGAGCATTTTTGTACAGATGTCCTTTAGTTGTATATACTGTCCTTTAGCTGTACAGATTGTCCTTAGTTGTACAGACTGCGCTTTAGTTGTATATACTGTCCTTGGTTGTACAGACTGTCCTTAGTTGTATATACTGTCCTTTAGTTGTATATACCGTCCTTGGTTGTACAGACCGTCCTCAGTTGTATAGACTGTACTTTAGTTGAATATACTATCACTGGTTGTACAGACTGCCCTTAGTTGTACAGACTGTCCTTTAGTTGTACAGACTGTCCTTGGTTGTACAGACTGTCCTTTAGTTTTACTTACTGTCCTTGGTTGTACAGACTGTCCTTAGTTGTACAGACTGTCCTTAGTTGTAAATACTGCCTTTAGTTGTACAGACTGTCCGTAGCTGTATATACTGTCCTTTAGTTGTACAGACTGTCCTTTAGTTATACAGACTGTCCTTTAGTTTGACTGTTTCATTACACTAGATTACATTGCGTGTGTATGTTCTTATTTGGGGTGAGCTTATACATTATACAATCACATTGCGCGGGGTTTAATAGAAAAGGTATGGGTGCCGGCCGTTCAGAAGCAATGGCAAACTACTGAACGTAAACTTGCCAAGAAATTACAAACAGCAACAATATTGCTGAGGTTGACTGCGACGTCCTGTAAAGGATATGCAACTAATTGTTTTACTACATTAAATACTACACACCATAGCTACTCTATACTTTCGTGTGGCGTCCGCCTCTCGATCCTCTGTGTATGTGTGGTGTGTGTGTGTGTGTTATGTGTGTGTGCACGCGAGCGCGCGTGTGTGTATACGCCCTGCTGGAGCAGACTGAGGAAATGGGAGAGAACCAGAACCGGCTGAAAGAATAAACCAACAGCGGAAACAGGAAATCTGAGTCTCTTGCCAGATTCGATTACCGAGAGTAACCAACCAGCACTGCTCCTACATCCCATTTCGTCTATTACAAGTTTTGCGATGTCCGTCTTCTTAAGACTGGCCGTGATAAACTACATTGTCTAATTTCCCATCCTGTCTGATGGGTTCGCTGGCTGAATGGAGACTGGGGTTTCAGCGAGAATTGCAGTATTTAATCTGAAGATGGACAGCGCCGGGATTAAAGATCACGGTTACGGATAGCGGAATGGTCAGTTGTTGGGAAATTTTGCATATTAACTAACTCCAGATTTCTTGATTGCAAAAGCCTTTTTCGGGAACGCTATGTATGAGTGTTCATCAAGTCCTACTGTTTGATACGTCTGGCTAGAGATACAGATGTATTAACTTGTTTTCGTTGACAGGCACCAAGATATGAACCTGGTACATCCCCTCCACCGTTCATCAAGTCCTACTGTTTGATACGTCTGGCTAGAGATACAGATGTATTAACTTGTTTTCGTTGACAGGCACCAAGATATGAACCTGGTACATCCCCTCCACCGTTCATCAAGTCCTACTGTTTGATACGTCTGGCTAGAGATACAGATGTATTAACTTGTTTTCGTTGACAGGCACCAAGATATGAACCTGGTACATCCCCTCCACCGTTCATCAAGTCCTACTGTTTGATACGTCTGGCTAGAGATACAGATGTATTAACTTGTTTTCGTTGACAGGCACCAAGATATGAACCTGGTACATCCCCTCCACCGTTCATCAAGTCCTACTGTTTTGATACGTCTGGCTAGAGATACAGATGTATTAACTTGTTTTCGTTGACAGGCACCAAGATATGAACCTGGTACATCCCCTCCACCGTTCATCAAGTCCTACTGTTTGATACGTCTGGCTAGAGATACAGATGTATTAACTTGTTTTTCGTTGACAGACACCAAGATATGAACCTGGTACATCCCTCCACCGTTCATCAAGTCCTACTGTTTGATACGTCTGGCTAGAGATACAGATGTATTAACTTGTTTTCGTTGACAGGCACCAAGATATGAACCTGGTACATCCCCTCCACCGTTCATCAAGTCCTACTGTTTGATACGTCCTGGCTAGAGATACAGATGTATTAACTTGTTTTCGTTGACAGGCACCAAGATATGAACCTGGTACATCCCCTCCACCGTTCATCAAGTCCTACTGTTTGATACGTCTGGCTAGAGATACAGATGTATGAACTTGTTTTCGTTGACAGGCACCAAGATATGAACCTGGTACATCCCCTCCACCGTTCATCAAGTCCTACTGTTTGATACGTCTGGCTAGAGATACAGATGTATTACCTTGTTTTCGTTGTCAGGCACCAAGATATGAACCTGGTACATCCCCTCCACCGTTCATCAAGTCCTACTGTTTGATACGTCTGGCTAGAGATACAGATGTATTAACTTGTTTTCGTTGACAGGCACCAAGATATGGACCTGGTACATCCCCTCCACCGTTCATCAAGTCCTATTGTTTGATACGTCTGGCTAGAGATACAGATGTATTAACTTGTTTTCGTTGACAGGCACCAAGATATGAACCTGGTACATCCCCTCCACCGTTCATCAAGTCCTACTGTTTGATACGCCTGGCTAGAGATACAGATGTATTAACTTGTTTCGTTGACAGGCACCAAGATATGAACCTGGTACATCCCCTCCACCGTTCATCAAGTCCTACTGTTTGATACGTCTGGCTAGAGATACAGATGTATTAACTTGTTTTCGTTGACAGGCACCAAGATATGAACCTGGTACATCCCCTCCACCGTTCATCAAGTCCTACTGTTTGATACGTCTGGCTAGAGATACAGATGTATTAACTTGTTTTCGTTGACAGGCACCAAGATATGAACCTGGTACATCCCCTCCACCGTTCATCAAGTCCTACTGTTTGTTACGCCTGGCTCGAGATACAGATGTATTAACTTGTTTTCGTTGACAGGCACCAAGATATGGACCTGGTACATCCCCTCCACCGTTCATCAAGTCCTACTGTTTGTTACGCCTGGCTAGAGATACAGATGTATTAACTTGTTTTCGTTGACAGGCACCAAGATATGAACCTGGTACATCCCCTCCACCGTTCATCAAGTCCTACTGTTTGTTACGCCTGGCTAGAGATACAGATGTATTAACTTGTTTTCGTTGACAGGCACCAAGATATGAACCTGGTACATCCCCTCCACCGTTCATCAAGTCCTACTGTTTGATACGTCTGGCTAGAGATACAGATGTATTAACTTGTTTTCGTTGACAGGCACCAATATATGAACCTGGTACATCCCCTCCACCGTTCATCAAGTCCTACTGTTTGATACGTCTGGCTAGAGATACAGATGTATTAACTTGTTTTCGTTGACAGGCACCAAGATATGGACCTGGTACATCCCCTCCACCGTTCATCAAGTCCTACTGTTTGATACGTCTGGCTAGAGATACAGATGTATTTAACTTGTTTTCGTTGACAGGCACCAAGATATGAACCTGGTACATCCCCTCCACCGTTCATCAAGTCCTACTGTTTGTTACGTCTGGCTAGAGATACAGATGTATTAACTTGTTTTCGTTGACAGGCACCAAGATATGGACCTGGTACATCCCCTCCACCGTTCATCAAGTCCTACTGTTTGTTACGTCTGGCTAGAGATACAGATGTATTAACTTGTTTTCGTTGACAGGCACCAAGATATGAACCTGGTACATCCCCTCCACCGTTCATCAAGTCCTACTGTTTGTTACGCCTGGCTAGAGATACAGATGTATTAACTTGTTTTCGTTGACAGGCACCAAGATATGAACCTGGTACATCCCCTCCACCGTTCATCAAGTCCTACTGTTTGTTACGTCTGGCTAGAGATACAGATGTATTAACTTGTTTTCGTTGACAGGCACCAAGATATGGACCTGGTACATCCCCTCCACCGTTCATCAAGTCCTACTGTTTGATACGTCTGGCTAGAGATACAGATGTATTAACTTGTTTTCGTTGACAGGCACCAAGATATGAACCTGGTACATCCCCTCCACCGTTCATCAAGTCCTACTGTTTGATACGTCTGGCTAGAGATACAGATGTATTAACTTGTTTTCGTTGACAGGCACCAAGATATGAACCTGGTACATCCCCTCCACCGTTCATCAAGTCCTACTGTTTGATACGTCTGGCTAGAGATACAGATGTATTAACTTGTTTTCGTTGACAGGCACCAAGATATGAACCTGGTACATCCCCTCCACCGTTCATCAAGTCCTACTGTTTGTTACGTCTGGCTAGAGATACAGATGTATTAACTTGTTTTCGTTGACAGGCACCAAGATATGAACCTGGTACATCCCCTCCACCGTTCATCAAATGCTAAGATCCGTATTATTTGAGCTTATTGGTAAAATGGTAGGCTGTTCTGTCAAGACAGTTGAGTTTATGCACCCACTAGGAAGAGGAGAATCCCCTGGCATTGGTAACATATTAATAGAAATACTAGCAGCACCAAAGGGTTTTGGAGTAGATACAAGCACAGAATTGTGCAGTAACATATACAATACAGGAATAATACAATACTGGGAAAAATCAATGCTCATAACATGGCCAAAAGCACCAGCAAGCAACTCAGGGCTTGGATTTTACAATAATCAGTCTTTGAGCCTCACACGAGAATACAAAGTAAGAGCTAGACATGTCCAGGTGGGACAGTGACGAGATACAAATACAGGCTGTTAGAGTTCACTCCTGTCTACCATTCGTGTTGGTTAATGTTTATGCCTGTAACGCGAGTGTGGATTCCTAGAGATGGCAGTGTCTGAGTGATATATTATGTTATGAGAGGAATGTCATTTTCTGCGGCGATTTAAATGCTAAAGGTAAATCATGGGGTAACGTTTCTTCCAACACACAGGGGGAGGAGCTCGAGGCGGCACATTGAAACCAGTGACCTTGTTTGTATCAACAGTGGCTGTGTCACCAGGACAGCAAGTCGTCCAGGTGATGAGGACAGTGTTATTGACTTGGCGCTGGTGTCTCCGTCACTCACTACAGTGTGTAGATGGGGTGTTCTAGGGCACCATGGCAGCGACCACCACTCTTGCAGCATATTGGTGGAGAACGGCAGAACCAGGCAGCACAAGTCAACAGTCAAGACCTTCAAGTATGACAGTTCAGGGCAAGATGTGGTGAGTAAAATAAGGCGTGACAAAGCGCAGGAATCATCATGGCAGGAAAAAAAGCTGGGAGCAGCCACCTTGGTGGAATTGTGAGGTGGAAAAGGCATGGGTCGATAAGCGTGGTGCTGTAAGGAAATGGCAAAACGCCAAGAAGAACAGATTGCCCATCCTAGTCTCATCGTGCACTTGGAAAGAGAGATGGACACAAAAGTTAGCTAATTCAAACACCTGGTTAAAGTGGTTAAAAGTGAAAAGTGGGCAGAGTTGTGTCAAAGAATAAGCACAGACAAGTCACTGAAATTGTTCTGGCGACTACATAAAAGTATGAATGGGGTAGTCAAGAATAAGAGTGTTCCTGACTTCCAAAGTGCTGACCTTATCTGGCAGAGGTCTGACGAGAATAAGGGCAAAGCCCTTTTTGAACGCTATCTAGAGCAGAGCAACCAGACAGACATGAGAGGCCGAAATTTTGCCAAGGCGGTTACCTCAGATAGGTGTAAGGCCCAGAACATTGCAGTTGAAGACACAGTGACAGTGAAAGAGATCAGGGCTGTGCTTCGACGAACAAAAAAACAGCGCACCAGGGCCAGATGGTATAAGGTATGATGACATCAATATGTGTACCGACAACGAGCTAGAGGAACTAGCAGATATGTACAACAACAGCATAGGGAGTGCTTGCATCAAGGAAGAGTGGTTACACAGCTATTCTGATTCCCTTGCCGAAAGCCTGGCAAAGACCACACAAAATTCAGGGATATCGGGTAATAACCATGCAAAATACAATAGGCAAGCTGCTGGAGAAGTTAATTGCCAGGAAAATATCAAGTCAGCTGCTAGAGAGGCAAGGTTGTTTCTCACCTACCCTTGGAGAATACCGTCCAAACAGAGAAACCTGGACCAATGCAGCAGTTTTTTGCCCATGATGTCTATGAAGGTTTCCACTCAGGCATTGAAACATGTGCTGCGGCGATTGATCTTGAGGATGCGTACAACAGAGTACCATTGGATTTCTTAATGCTTTCAGCTTCTTGAACTCAAGATAAGTCCATTCCTCCTTAGTTGGATCGCCGCAGCTCTCTTCCAACGGAAAGTAGTTTTTAGATGTGGCAGTTGGACCTCTGAACCAACAACAATATATCCGGGCCTGCCACAGGGATCACCATTATCTCCGGCGCTATTCAACGCCTACACTGTGAGAAATACCGGCGAGCAGATCAGAGGACCAGGGAGGACATTGTCATATGCCGACGATGTGTTAGTGTATCGTCAGGGTAAGGATAGCGATCGAGTTGCTGTGGATCTGCAAACAGAACTCAATCGCAAAAGCACTTGGTGTGTGGAATCTGGGGCAATGGTCAACCCAACGAAGGCAGCAGTGACATGGTTCTCTTTGAATAACCATATTGTCAACACTCCAACACCAAGTGTATATCTGGGTTCAGAGACGGTGGAAAGAACGCAGGCAATGAACTACCTGGGGGATACATTTTGATCGAAGTCTTGCTTATCATGAGCACATAGACCGAGTGATAACAAAGGCCAAGAGAGGTTTGGCTGCGATGCGGGTGATGGCGGCAGCAAACTGTGGGCAGCGCCATCTATGTCTTCTATACGAGGGTCTGATAATGTCTGTTTTGGAGTATGCGATGGCGATTCTGACTCTCAGCCCCAAGCAGATGGAAAGGATGGAAAGGATACAGAACGAAGCTAGGTGTATTATTCTTAGATGTACAAGAGATACAGTATGCAGGGCGATGCGCTACCTTCTTGATTTTCTAACCATTGAGAACATAATACAAATTTTCAGAGCACGATTCTACCTCAGAGTCAATGCAAACACACAACATCCACTGCACAGTGAAACTAAGAAGGTAAAGGGCAGCAATTTAAAAAAGAGGAAAGTCGTGGGTGGGTCACTTGAGGACTTAGAATCTGGCGAGCAGTGGGTACGAATGCCAACAGATTTCCGTACGTCGTTTTCAATTTGAATCCAACTAGAGAGGAAATGCAGACCTTCGAGAATTCTTTGGAGGGCGATGCTGTCATTTTCACAGATGGGTCGGTCGTTCATGGGGGAGAAGTTCATGGGCTTTTACGGTTCAGACCGGAGGGAGAATTGTGAAGGAAGATTCTGGGCGCTTTTGTTTTGACCACAAGTAGCCTGACTATGGAAGTCCTGGCAGTAAGTAAAGCAGTAACATGGCTCGAGATACAGACACTCACTAAGGCATGTTTCCTTAGTGACTCAATGAGCATGCTCAAGAAGATAGAGATGGGGTGGATCCGAAGAGAGTGGCTGCTGTCTCTGGAGCGGTCTCGGCTGGCAAAGATTAGTTTCATTTTCGTGCCAGGGAATGCGGGTGTACGAGGAAATGAGCGGACTGACAAGCTTGTAGGGTAAGGCTACTGTGGGAGCCGGACGAGCCATGGACCAGGCTGACATTTTGAATGCTCTACGAGAATTATGACTTGCGAGAAACAAGTGACGACTGTGAATCTACAACCATTGTCAGACTGCGAGAACAGCAAATTAAAAGAGGTGTGGCCAAAACAAGAACACTACGCAGAAAGCCAAAGAAGATTGATAAACCAACACAGAACAGAGTCGTCAGTTGCTACACGCTGCGGGATTTACCGAGGTGGGGATCCGAGCACTTACTAACTAACCAACCAACCAACCAACTAACCAACCAACCAACCAACAACCAACCAACCAACCAACCAACCAACTAACTAACTAACTAATCAACTAACTAACTAACTAACTAACTAACGAGAATACAAAACAAGATAGATACTGAAACTGCAGAACGGTTTGGTTATCAGTTAGATAGAGTGACTGAAAAGACCTAGAGAAGACAGACTTAAGAAGTCATCCAAGGAGTTGAACAACAGCGGCAAGTTCTGCCATTATCCCTATCTCAGGTCCTTCTTAAGCCTGGAAAATATCACACAAGAATAAACGATCAAGGAATCCTGTCCACACAGAACATATGATTGAACTCAAAAAAAAAACAATCTGGGTCGTTGTGATGTCAAAAGACTATTTGTCTGATGGTTTCCACTGGTGGAAATACCACAATGTAATTTACAAGTAAATAGGAATATTCTTCAACAAGTGAATCAGTACAATTATCTCGGAACAGTCATAACATCTGATGGGGGATGCCTTGAAGAGATTAGAACAAGAAACGCCATGGCGAAAGTAGCCTTTAGCAAGATGAAAAACATACTGTCCAATAAAACGATGTCAATTGAAACGAGAAGAAGAGTGTTGAGGTGCTACATAGAGCCTGTTCTTTTTTGTATGGATGTAAAACTTGGACATTGAGCAGTCAAACTGAAAAACATCTGATGGCTGCAGAAATGTGGTTTCTGGGGAAAATGCAAAAAATACCATGGACAGACAGAAAAATCAATGACCAAGTACTACAGAAGACAAATGACAATCGTAAATTGATTAGAGAAATTAGATGTAGACAATCAAAATTTTTTGGACATGTTATGAGAAGAAATGAATTGGAGAACTTGGTGACAACTGGCAAGATCGAAGGGAACAGACCAAGGGGAAGACCGAGAAGTAAATACCTGGATGGTTTGGCCACATGGCGTGATCAAGACAAGAACACTGAGTTGATCCACGACTCTGGTGATCGAGTGAAATGGCGAGTCATGACCGCCCATGCTTTCCGGCATATCACATGATTAATTGATTGATTCTACTGGTGGCGATTATCGCTCGGGAAGGGTAGTGCCATGCTGTAAGATGCACATACGACGTGATAAGATTTCTAGACGGTAATGGAAACGGCTTCAGCTGCCATTGACTCAGAAGATGATCATGAAAATGCTGCTGGACATGCACATTAAGACGAACGTGACCGATTGTTTAAACAGAACAGTGTCGTTGTGATGCCATGTATGAACCTCGAAACCATAAGGCATTATAATGGACTACCCCAGTGATCACCAAGCACAATGGGAATATCCAATGTGCGATGACGTGTGTAATAAACAATGTGCGAGTAAACTAAAATTAAATCTTTAGAAGTACAGATATATTGTCGTAGCTGAGAGGTTTAACGCATATAACCTGTCTCTTGTGAAGGCTGTCTGTTGGATAAGTTCCAGACGGCGGTCAGTTGAACTTGAAATGTGGGCTTACCGTTTAGAAAACAATGACAAACTTCTTGTAGTCCTTCCGTTCTGCTCACACCTTCTGTCTCGTGTACTGCCAGTCATTTCTGATACTGATGTTCCTCCAAGCCATGAAGTCCAACTGTCCATCCGGTCTGCTCACACCTTCTGTCTCGTGTACTGCCAGTCATTTCTGATACCGATGTTCCTCCAAGCCATGAAGTTCAACTGTCCAGCATCTTTTCTCTTGGTCTCCATCTACCTCTATTCCTCTCCAACTTTCCTGTGGTGACGACATAATCCAGCCTGCCCCTTCTCTGACATGCCCACAGAATGTGGACTATTTACATCTGCTGCCAGTAACCAGTTCTCTGTGTGAGTTCACTTATGTCAAGTTATCTCCCCTGCTTTTTTTCTATTCGTCCATGGTGTTCTCGGTCATTCTTCTACAAAACCACATTTCGTAGCTCCCGCAAAATTGGGGTGAGGGGGCAGGGCGGGGCTGGGAAGCCCGGCTTTCCCTTGCATGCTGGAATGTGGCGTTAGGGGGAAAGGGGGTAAATGATAGTGAACTCAATGTCTCATCTATTGTCACCACAGATGTCAACATGTTTTCTGACTGACATTGTGTCGACACTGTTGACAGCAATTAACATTCGTGAGCTTATGTTCATGAGTCAACAGGCACCTAGCCCAATGGACACACATGATCTCATTATCAGTCTGTAGTGCAACATTATAGTAACCGTTTTATAACTCTGTTCCCTGCACTTACTACCTCCACAGTTGTCATTTCTTGATTCTGGTAAATTATTGTCTTCATTGTTCCCTTATTTCCTTTATTGAATTCTGAGGATCATCAACAGTTAGAGCGGCTGTTGTTGTTGTTTGTCCATCAAGAATTATGATAACCATTCATTTCATCCAGTGGGGTTGAAAGTATGGGGCCGTGGGTTCTAAGATGGCTGATAAGGCCTACTTTGGCTCGAAATGTTCTTTGACAATGTGGGCAAGGAATGCTTGACGTTTCTGGAGGAGGATTTCCTGCAGTGGTTTTTCTGTCCTGCCTTTTCTTCACAGCTCTTGCAGTCCTGGTTGCCTCACATATGACTGCACCCTTGCGTAATGATGCACGCCACGAATTTCGGTCTCTGGCTGCAGCCTCCCAGGTGTCATGATGAATTCCAAAAGCCTTCAGTGAAATTTTCAGTGTCTTTAAAGCGTTTCCTCTGGCCACCTTGGGAGCGTTTATCACAACGCAGTTCGCTGTAAAAAATTCGTTTAGGGAGCCTGTGATCTGGCATGCGAGTCAAGTGACCAGCCCAGCGAATCTGATTCTTCATCAGTAGAGTGTGGATACTGGGCATGGATGCTCTTTCTAGGACTTCAGTGTCTGGGATCTTGTCTTGCCATTTAATCTTCAGTAGCTTCCTTAGGCAGACTGTGTGGAAGTGGTTTAATTTCCTAGCGCGGCTACACTGAAACTGTCTACACCATGTTTTAAATTATCACCGGAGCATAAGAAGCGCGCGAATCATGAAAGTCTGGCTTCTTCTCCCTGTGTAACTCTAAATGTGTTTTCCCCCTAGAACATCATACATTTTATCATAACCCTCGCCTCTGTCTTCTACATTGTTCTGCAAATAGTTGGATGCGCCATCCGGCCAATAGGTTGTGTTGCGCTTCACACCTTTAGGGGAAGAACCCTTATAAAAACAAATCCATACTTCACACGTTCAGTGAAAATTTGAGGAGCTTCGAGTGTACCTAGTCTCAACTTTCTCCTGTTACTACTTTATAGTCAGGGTAAAGATTTCTTATGTGCGCCTTGGGTTACACAAATAGGGTTTGGTTATCGGGAAACATGCCAGTACAGACATTGGTAAATAATATTACAGAACTCTATTTATAGAGAGGCATGATCATCCAAGCGTATTCACAAAACATTTGAAAAAGCAAAGTTCACAAAACTATTATAAATCATCCGGTCTGAAATTTTCCTGTACAGTTCTTTCACCAGTAGCAGTAACGACAGGATACCAGACGATCCAGGATTTAAAAAAATACAGTAGTATAATCAAGGATATGTGTGATCATAAACAAGTGAACTAAATTACATGGCGCGAATACTGAAACAAGCAAATTAAATCACGTTGAGCATCATGTTTTATATAATGTTTCCAGACCTGAACTGATTGGTTGCCTTTTTTTTATTTCCTCGGCAAATTTACGCAGTGCGCAGATTATGTAACAGCAACCCACAGACACACATCTGTGCAGATTATATAACAGCAACGACAAATCAAACACCTGCACGGATTATGTAACAACGATCAAGTCACATATCTGCACTGATTATGTAACAACAACCCAAAGTAACACATCTGTACTGATTATCTAACAGCAATCAAGTCACACATCTGCACGGATTATGTAACAGCATTCCCTAGTCACACATCTGCACGGATTATGTAACAGCAGTCCCTAGTTACACATCTGCACAGACTATATAACAGCAACCCACACACACAACTATAAAAATGGGTGTAGCAGGCAAACTGACATTCCAGAAATAGTTAAGCATGCTTCATTAAGTCAGCCAAAACCGCCAAGGTCAACAGGAAACCAAATAATTTGCTGATCTTTATTAGAAAGCGTAGTACTAGCTGGTGTAGGCGATTATGTCTTGTCACATCTCTTCAGTCCACACTTTTTGTTACACTCTTTGTGTAACATTCGATTCACGTACTTTTGATTTCTGAAGATCTACCCGTTGGTTTCTGGGTGAAATCACTTGTCATGAATCGACGCCCTTCTGCTGTGTCCTCGCAGTCATGCCTGGTGCTGTAGGCTACAGACAGACAATTGGTGCTAATCTGTGTTTGGATACTGTGTCTAGACCAACTCCTCGACTTGCTGCAATCCAACAGACAGCGACAGAAATCGGAATCGGCTAAACTGGTTATTATTATTAATATTATTAATATTCTTGTTGTTCTTGCTGTTGATATTGCTGCTGATGTTGCCAGACCAGAAAATGCAGCCGGAAATAAAAGTACATTTGCCACATTAGAGATTTACTCTGGGAAGTGTACTTACTTCCTTTCTCCTAGGTAAATCTCCAGATTTGGAACCTGTGAAGTTAAAGCAATGTATGGATTGGGGGAAAACAGCGCAATTATAAGGGGAATGAAATATTATAAGATTATAATTTTGGTATTATGCGGAATAAGATGGAAAGGAGAAATCAAAAAGCTTCTTAAGGCATTTGATACTTGGCTGTTCTCAGGCTAAATAGTGGTGAATAACCTTTGCGGTGAAGAAATGACCCTAATGCTATCTAAAGAGGCATAGAAAGAACTAATAAAGTGGGCAGCAGTGAGTTCTAGAATAATAACAGTAACATTCAGGACCAAACTAACATGAAAAGAAACAATTGGTACGCACCAACACATGATGAAAAGATGCGGTAGCACAGTGGTTAGACCGTGTGGCTGCCGGTTCGGTGGTTATATATTCAAATCTCCTTCCAGACGGGAAGTAAACTCACTGACTTGAGCAGCCAGACTCACTCGACCTACAATGTGTACCAGGAAATGTCCCTGACTGCCAGACTGACCCAGCCTACAGTATGTGCCAGCAAATGTCCCTGACTGCCAGACTGACCCGGCCTACAATGTGTACCAGGAAATGTCCCTGACTGCCAGATTGACCCGGCCTACAATGTGTACCAGGAAATGTCCCTGACTGCCAGACTGACCCGGCCTACAATGTGTACCAGGAAATGTCCCTGACTGCCAGACTGACCCGGCCTACAATGTATATCAACAAATATCCCCGGCTGTCAGACTGACACGGCCTACAGTGTGTGCTAGCAAATGTCCCGGGGTGTGCAGGAGGCCGGTGGGGTGCTGACCACATGACCCGTGGGTGTCGACTGGACTAAACTGGGATAAGACCACATGACCCGTGGGTGTCGACTAAACAAACTGGTATAAGACCACATGACCCGTGGGTGTCGACTGGACTAAACATACTAGGATAAGATCACATCACCCGTGGGTGTCGACTGGACTAAACTGGGATGAGACCACATCACCCGTAGGTGTCGACCGGACTAAACTGGGATAACACCACATCACCCGTGGGTGTCGACTGGACTAAACTGGGATAAGACCACATCACCCGTAAGTGTCGACTGGACTAAACTGGGATAACACCACATCACCCGTGGGTGTCGACTGGACTAAAGTGGGATTAGACCACATCACCCGTGGGTGTCGACTGGACTAAACTGGGATTAGACCACATCACCCGTGGGTGTCGACTGGGCTAAACTGGGATAAGACCACATCACCCTTAGGTGTCGACTGGACTAAACATACTGGGATAAGACCACATCACCCGTGGGTGTCGACTAGACTAAACATACTGGGATAAGACCACGCGCACAGCTCTCCCAATGGCATGTAAGGAGGGCCTAGATTAGACTAGAACAAGTTACAGAGGTGAATGAATTAAGCATATAATGTACATGAAACGTCAAGGTACTAAGGAACTACAGATAATAAAAGAAATGGCAGTACCAGAATGTTGGTGGATGATCTGAATGGCAAAACATAATCAATGTATAATCAAGTGATTGTATCCAAGAAATCTACGATGTTTCTATTGATGAAATTTGACCACTTGATATTTGGCCTCAGCGGCATCCTCAAAGGGTGGATCCTGCAACAGCGACCTATGCTTCTCTGGCAACTTCTCTGTTTATTATGTAAATAGGCTTGGTAAAAGTGTATATGGTAATAAACTGATCTTCCATATATTATAGTAAGAAAAGTGTGGGGAATTAAGGCACGAATTTAGGAGGTGGGGTGGGGGGTAGAGAAAGAGAGGGCGAGAGAATGAGAGGGCGAGAGAAAGAGAGAGAGAGAAAGAGAGTGAGAAAGAGAGAGAATGAGAGACATGAGAGAGATACATGACAAAGAGATACAGGACAGAGAGATACAGGACGGAAAGATAAGGACACAGAGAGATAGGAGAGAGACAGGGGATAGCGAAAAAGAGAGAAGAAGGAAGAGAAAGAGGGCAAGAAAGAGGGGGAGAAAATAAGAGAGATAGACAGGAGAGAGGGAGACGATGTATTAAGAGCGAGAAAGAGAGAGAGGAGAGGAGAGGAGAGAGAGAGAGAGAGAGAGAGAGAGAGAGAGAGAGAGAGAGAGAGAGAGAGAGAGAGAGAGAGAGAGAGAGGTGAACAGTTTAATCTGGGTATGGATCGTCTTGTACAAGAAAGTTCAGAAAGTAAATTGCCTCCCCGACAAATTGACCCGGAGTCGAAGTGATAGGAGCGGCCGTGACGATTGGCAAAAATCCATCCCATTGCCGATCTCGGACGCTCTGGCGTCGCGCGGGTTCTTTCTTTCTGATCCCAAGGGCCGTAATAAACGGTATTTGCCTGTAAATGGCAGGTAACTCATCTTGTTTGAGCAAACACACTGATCGATTGGTTCAATTTGCGCGAGAGACACTCTGTGTTCGGACACATCACCAATCAAATGGCTTTCTGTAAGATGATAGAAGCGCCCTCTTCACTTTAAGTAACGCCATGGCAGTTTGGAGTATTCGCGCTCTTTGCTTAAGCTGTGTCATTTTTCCACTTTACAGAAAGGCAATCCGCAGCAAGGATCAGATTTACAATTATCTTAAGCTTGTTAAGGAAAAGTGGAAAGATGAGTGTCTTTCTGAGTCAAATGTGGAAAGCTGTTTATGTATCTGTATCACCTATTTAAAGATGGGTATATAGGTGTATCTAATGTTGTAATATGATTATACATCTGTATTTAATGTTGAAAGATGGGTAAACATCTCTATCTAATGTGGAAAGATGAGAAAACAAAATCTGTATCTACCGTGGAAAGAACGGTAAACACGGTATCTACGTGGGGGATTCAAATCAGAACTTAAAAGTGTGATAGAAATTACAATAGCCACGATATTGTCTTTTAACCTGTCAGTATTGTTGTCAATGTCAAGAGTGGCATCACAGAGCAGACGAACACGGTGACGTCATAAGGACAGTTAAGTTATCCGGTTTTTGATCAGTGAAGGGGTGAAATCTACAGAAATTCATAGGTGAATGAAGGTCTAGTATAGTGATGCCTGCCTGCCTGCCTGCCAGTCCAGCAAGTGTATCAGTTGAGTAGAAAGTTTCAAAACTTTTCGGCCTGATGAAGAGGTACAGCAGGTGGTGCATGAGTGGTTACACACGCGACCAATAATTTTGTTTTTCTACAGGAATCCAAGCACTTTATCGGTGCTGGAGGACTTGCATTGATCGCAGTGGTGACTAACATCGAAAAGTGATACATTTATTATGTACTTTTTCAGAATATATTCACTCAAAAAAAAAAAAACAAGGTTTTCATTTGAAGACTCCATATAATGTTGAAATATGTATCTAATGTGGAAAGAACAGTAAACATCTGTGTCTGTTGTTGACAGATGCGCAAACATCTGCGTCTGTTGTTAAAAGATGTGTAATCAGCTGTGTCTGTTGTTGAAAGATAAGTAAACATTTGTGTCTATTGTTGAGAGATGAGTAAACATTTGTGCCTTTTGTTGAGAGATGAGTAAACATTTGTACCACATTTTGAGAGATGAGTAAACTTATGTGTCTGTTGTTGAAAGATGAGTAAACATTTGTGTCTACTGTTGAGTAAACGTCTGTGTGTAATGTGGAAAAAAAAACACCAGTAAACATCATTATCTGATGTGAAGAGATGAGGGAACATTAGTATATAATTTGGAAAGATAGGAAAAGGAAAAACTGTATCTAATTTGGAAAGAACTGTAAACAAGTTAATGTAATGTGGAAAGAACAATACACATATATATCTAATCTTGAAAGATGAGCAAACATCTGTATCTAATGTTGAGAGATGAGCAAATATTTGTAAAGAGCAGCTTTCTCCGCTAACCCCGAATACTCTCGTCACGTGACGCGACGAGAATTAGCAGTGGTTCGAATCGCAAAAGTGACTTATGAGAGTATGGAGCCGGTCGCTCAGAAAGTCGTGGCGTGCTGATGAGCGTAATCTAGCCTAGGAATCAACATACAGCTGAAAGATGCTGGTGTTGACCGCAATATCCTGAAACAGGATGGAAACGCGGAAAAAAAAATGTTGAAAGATCTGTATCTAATGTTGAGAGATGAGTAAACATCTCTATCTAATGTGGAAAGATGAGCAAACATCTGTGTCTAACATGGAAAGATGAGTAAACATATGTATCTAATATTAAAAGATTAGTAAACATCTGTATCTAATGTTGAGAGATGAGTAAACATCTGTATCTAATCTGAAAAGATTATTACACACTGTTCCTAATGTTGAGAGATGAATAAATATCTTTAGCTAACGTGGAAAGAACAGTAAACATCTGTATCTAATGTGGAAAGATGATTATACACTTTATTTAGTGTAAAGAGATGAGTAAACATTTGTATCTAATGACAGAACAAACAACAAGGAGGCAGAGAAAAACATCGCCTGCCCTTCGTGTCCTCAGTTCCACTGGAGGAACGTGAGAGAATCGCGCCGTCGTCACGATACAATCACCGATAGCTCATCCTCAAAACACACAGATATGCCAATATTATTACTCCATTCCGTGTGGCCGTCACCGCCATTGACTTGCTGTTTTGAGAGGAAGCGCTGTTGTCTCGGCCAGCGCTGGAGTCCCCAAGAGTTCCACACACGTACTCACTCTCTACGTACACAATCGGAGAGGGAGCAGTTAGAGCGATGAGAATGAGGCAATGCCTATAGATTATTATTGAAATATAATTATTTGAATATTGTCTTGTTCTTGAGTAAACGCACTGGAACATTTTATGGTACGCTTTGAAATGAGCCATTTGGTTTTCAGTGCAGTATAACTAACAGGCTGGCAACACCAGATCAGATGTTTGTAATGACACAAATGAAGTGACACACTATAGAGTATGTGTTGTGTGGCTGACTATCAAATATGTATAGTGTGACTCACTATAAAATATGCAGTGTTTTATTTGATGAATAATGATAAACTGGGCATCTTTAAAGAAGGTTGTTTGCCGTTGATTTCCTTCCTGGCACTGATCATACTGGTCGGTGACCGTAGTCATTGTTTCGTTAAAGAGATCCTCTACCTACTGTCGAGAAACTTGAGAACAGCTAGGGTTAGAATTAAATTGTAAGAATACACATATTATGGTCGCCACTAGGAAGAAGGAAATACCACAATATAATATACAAGTAAATGGGAATATTCTTAAATAAGTGAATCGGTACAATTATCTCGGAACAGTTATAGCATCTGATGGGAGATGCTTTGAAGAGATTAGAACAATAATCGCCATGGCGAAGGTAGCCTTTTGTAAGATGGAAAACATACTGACCAATAAAATTATGTCATTAGCGAAGAGAAAAAGAGTGTCGAGGCGCTGTACTCTTGTATAGATGTGAAGCGTGGACAATGAGCAAACAGGATGAAGAACGTCTGATGGCAGTATGGAAATGCGGTACATGAGGAAAATGTTAAGAATACCATGGAAAAACCAATGACCAAATTCTACAAGAAGAAACACATGTAAATCATAAACTGATTAGAGAAACTAAAGGTAGTCAAAATATTTTGATCACGTTATGAGAAGAAATACATTGGAGAAATTGGTGACAACTGGTACGATTGAGGGGAAGAGAACAATGGGAAGGCAGAAAAGTAAATACGTGGGTAGCTTGGCCACGTGGTATGGTAGAGACAATAACATTGAGCTGATCACGACTTGCGTGAGATGGCGAAACATGACCACCTACGCTTAACGACATGGCACATGATGATGAGCGATTAAAAAGTCGCTTAAAAGTCGACAGGGTCGATTTCATTGCACCGGGTTTTCATCCCATATGGCTCGGTCACTTTCCGCAGCTCGGAAAGCGTCGCACAAAACAGGAACTCCGTAGCTCTAGCGACGACACAGAGAAGTCTCCGAAAAATTTCACCCTTGAACCAAAGGACTCGACCCGGAATCGAACCCACAACCTTCGGAGTCCGAGTCAGACTGCTTGACCACTTCGACACGGGATGCTGCTGATGATGATGATGATGATGATGATGATGATGATGATGATGATGATGATGATGATGATGATGATGAATGTGTAAACTCACTATAGAGAATTTATTGTGACTCGCTATAGAGTATGCATTGTGTGACTTAATATGGAGTCTTTATTGTGACTCACTAGAGAGACAATGTATTGTGTGGCTCACTATAGAGCAGGGGTGGGCAAACTAAGGCCCGCGGGCCGCATGCGGCCCGGCAAGTGATTTTATGCCGCCCGCGAGGGTCATTTAGAAATAAAATTGTTACTTCGTTTTTAAGTTATTTTGTGAATTTGACAGAATTTCATGTACCGTTATGATGTTTTAACATTTTTGATAACATTTCTTTCTAATTGTCTATTTTTGTAAATAGTCCATGACCTTCGTAATGTAATGCTTCTTCTTCTTCTTTCGTCCGCCTTAAATATGTCTATAACTGCAATGTTGTCTCTTGTATGAACTGAACTGTCTTTTTCAGTTCACACAGCGGTCCATATAGTTTATCTTCCACTGTCGTCTCTCTAGGCCAGAAGGGTTTGCCTAGATATGTTATATTTTGGGCAGTCTTGAGTACTGTGCTCTGCTGTCTGCGACGTCCAATCCTACACGTGCATATGGCTGATTCACCAATCTTTGAATTTTGTATACATGTGGTTGCGTAATCTATTGCTGTCCTGTCTGAGGCGCAGAATAATGACTTGTTCTGGTCTGTCCATAACGTGGTAGTCGTCTTGAGCAGGTTTTGGTGGCCTTCTGACTGATTTGATCATTCTTTTCTTTTGGTGTATGTAACGGGCACATCAGGCTGTTCTTCTTTTGCTCCTTCCTTAGTCAATCGAGTTAGTTTCTGTCGTTACTCGTTACGTATTCCACTGTATGGTGACCTTATGCTGACTGCTAAGTTCAGAAAGTAGTGTCCTTAGTACTGGTAATTTCCCAGACATCATTTGTTTTCGTTGAGGTGAGTTTCTTGCAAGCAACATACGCTTACCTTTTCTTGGTCCAAGATGTTTTCTAGTTCTATTTTTTTGTGTTGCTGACTCCCTCCGCATTCCAGTGCATTAGTTTTAGTCTTTGCTTCGTATGGCCAGACGCTCTATTCTCAGGTCCCCTGGCTCTATAGGACATCTGAAAAGGACTTCCAGTAGCTGTGATTGGAACCTTTCGAGGCATAGGGCCCGGCACTGCACCTGCCTGGGTTTCCAAAGCTGGGCGAGCACCATAACATTTAGCAGTAGTCGACATATTTCATTACGCGTGATTGCGTGGCATCCTGGTTCTTGCGTTGCGCCTCCTGGCTGGTTGCCTCCGACTTAAGCACTTTTCCTTTGCTAGAGCAGACTGTGGTCTTACTCGAGTTTAGGTGTGTAGGCACGCACATACATGTTTGCACATACATGTACGTGCATACACATCTAGAGCGTTGTGGTTATTTCTCGACACCAGTGACTCGCCGCCGCCCCTTCTCCTGTTAGTTAAAACAGTTCTGCCACGAGAAGGCCAGGAGTTGGACTTTTGCTGCATAGGTGATGAATGCACGAGCCATTGGGGTATTTACACTGCGCTCACCCCAACCCCACCCCCGGCTACATACAGCAATATTTGGAACCATGTAATGCTAAAATGCGAATTTATCGATTTTCATGTATAGAAATATTGATCGACATGTAAACATTTAATAAGGATGATTTTATGAAAAACAGATATTTCTCCGGTGAATAACATGATTTATTTTGCAAGAAAATAATAAATTTAAAAGTTTTTTGCTGTTATAAATTATTTCCACATTTACAATGTTCAAATTAATTTATTTGTTGTAGTAGTCTTGATATATTTCTGAACTTTATTCAGAGTTTACTACTAGTTTTCCGAATATTTTATTGTCACGCAGCCGGGAGTAGGTTTTGATTAATTTCCGTTTTGAAGTTTTCTACAATTCTAACTGTTCAAATTTTATTAAAACAATGAGTGTCAATAACAAACATAAGATTGAAGATGAATGCCGTGTTTTTAATGATGAATGGACAACTAAGTACTGTTTTATAAAAGTTGGTAGCAAATCAGTTTGCTTGTTGTGTCGTGAGTCAGTGGCTGTCTTCAAGGAGAACAATTTAAAAAAAACCATTATGAATCAAAACATTCCGATTTCGGATACAGTTTAACAACTAAAGGGATGGAAAGGAAATGCCTGGAGTTGGTGAAAAATTTGGAGAAACAGCAAACTGTTTTCACTAAACAGTCTTTAATTCAAGATGCTGCAACTGAACCTAGTCTTGTGCTGTCACACAGAATTTTAAAACAGAACAAGCCATTTTCTGATGGCGAGTTCATCAAGGAATGTTTGCTAGATGCAGCAAACATTATGTGTCCAGAACAAAAAACAAACAAACACACACTCACAGATTTGACTACATTACTTTATCAAGGAGAACTATGGTCAGACATGTTGACAAGATAAGTGACAATTTGATGCATAAACTTCAAGATGCAAGTAAACAATTTTTATGGTACTCTCTTGCATTGGATGAGTGTACCGATGTACATGATACTGATATTTATACGTGGAATAAACACTTCTTTCAAACTCACTGAAGAGTTACTGAGTGTTGAGTCACTCAAAGATTCAACCACAGGCCATGATATATTCAATGCTGTTACTAACTGTATTGAAAGAACTGGTTTTGTTAGGAACAAGATGGCATGTGTTACAACTAACGGAGCTCATGCTTTGACTGAAAAAATGTAGGTCTGGTAAAGTTGATAAGTGATAAGATTAATGCAGAATATCCAGATCACACATTATTATAACTTCACTGTCTGATTGATCGAGAAAGTCTGTGTAAACTGTTTTGAATATCAAGCATGTTATTGACCCGTTTGTCAGTATCACCAACCTCATCAGATCAAGAGGACTTAATCACAGACAGTTCAAGGCATTACTTGACGATTTGGAAACTGAACATTCCGATGTCCTGTACCACACCATTGTTCGATGGCTGAGTCTCTGCAAGGTGTTGAAGCGAGTGTAGGAACTCAGAGAAGAAATAGTGATGTTCCTAGAGATGAAGGGCATTGAATGTGACTTTAATACTAACATTGTCAATAAAGAGTGGAAGTTAGACTTTATGTTTGCCATTGAAATTATGGAAAGGTTAAATGAACTGAATGTCAAAATTCAGGGCAATGGTGTGTTTGCACATGAATTGTATGTACATGTAAAATCATTTCAGGCAAAACTCTCACTGTTCTCTAGACAAGCAAGTGAAAAAATGATTTTGTCACTTCCTTTTGCTAAAACAAGAAACCATTTCTGGTGAAATGACTGAAACGTACAAAGCTCAATTTGACGCATAGATTGAAGAATTTGGACGGAGATTCCAAAATTTCAAGAACTTAGAGCCATGGTTCAATATTCCCAGTTCCCCTTTTAGTGCCGAAGCTGATACAGCCACAGAGAACATACATTTGGAGCTGCTTGACTTACAAGCAGATCATGACCTGAAAGAGAAATTCAAGTCAGATGGTTTGCTGGATTTCTATGGATCTTTATCACAAGAATCATTTCCCAACTTGAAAAACTTTGCAGTTAAACTTTTATCATTGTTTGGACCAACATACATCTGAGAACAAGCATTCTCTTGCTTGAAGTTAAACAAATCTAAGAATAGGTCTTTATTGTCGGACTGCAACTTGCATGCTGTCATGCGAATTTCAACAAGTAAACTTGCTCCAGATTTCAAGAATATTGTCAAAAAGTGCAAGCAGTTACATACATCTCATTAGAAATCAACAATTATAGTGACAATGTAGTCGGTTTGTATCTAAATTAAAGCCACTGATAGATAATAAAGAATATTTATTATAATGACAAGTTGTAAAATCTTGTTAACAAATTAGTAAAAGTGTTTGTCAATGTTGTCAAATATAATGTATAAGTGCATAAGCAAAATAAAATGCAATAATTAGTTATTTATACTGCTTAATAACCTATAAATAATTAATAATTACTTATTGTTATAGGTTGCTGTAAACAAAATGGACATTTTATATATATATATATATATATATATATATATATATATATATATATATATATATATATATATATATATATATATATATATATATATATATATATAATTTTTTTTTTTTTGCATATCCTTTACAGGACATCGCTGTCAACAGCAGCATCTTTCAGCTGTCTGTTGATTTCTTGGCAAGATTGCACTCAGTAGTTTGCCATTGTTTTCTGAGCGGCCGGCTCAGTTATCCCGCAAGTCACCAGCTGGGGTCGAACCGCTCCCAGTTCTCGCCTTGCTACGAGACTCTGCATGATAAACGGGATTACGGAGAAAGTGTTGTAACCCCTCAGCCAGAGAGACCGGCATATATATATATATATATATATATATATATATATATATATATATATATATATATATATATATATATATATATATATGTGTGTGTGTGTGTGTGTGTGTGTGTATAGATAGACAGACAGACAGACAGACAGACAGACAGACAGGTAGATACATAGACAGATAGATAGATAGATAGATAGATAGATAGATCGATAGATAGATAGATAGATAGATAGATAGATAGATAGATAGATAGATAGATAGATAGATAGATAGACAGATAGATAGATAGATAGATAGATAGATAGATAGATAGATAGATAGATAGATAGATAATAATAATAAGTCTTTATTTTCAAAGGGTTAAGAATTGGGCACGCAGGCCCGTCTGACATTCTGCCCTTCTTCTCTATTTCCTCTCATACATTCTTTCATTCAACATCACTTATGAAGCAACTTTTGACAACAAAAGAACATTTAAAACGCATGAAAAATAATCAATAACAAATGACTCACTGAGGCAGTGATTAACATGGGCATTATAAATACCTAAGGAGGGTGTAACGTGCCATACATAAGGGAATGTTTTTTGGCTAGTTGTCGTTTGAGATAAGTTACCATTATTGTCTTTTTGTGTTATTTGTTATGGGGGCATGTAGTCTGTACTAAGGTAGTGTTCAAACAGGTTGCGAATGTATGTATCATGATTGGTGGTGTCTTTGATTTCTTGTGGAAGATTGTTCCACAACTGAGCGGCAGAGTATGCTCAGCTTGTGTTATATAAGTCTATCCTGGGTTTAGGGACATGAAGTATATTTAGTCGTTCGCTATGTCTAGCGATATATTTAAACAATGGCCAAAGGTAGCTTGGAGCATTTTGAAATAGGATTTTGTGAATTAGTTTGGTCTTATTAAAAAGCAGGCGCTTGTGGAGTGGCAGTAACCGGAGACGTTTATATAGGTTAGAATTGTCGGTAAGCTTTTCACCATTAATTAAACGCACTGCCCTTTTCTGGAGTGAATATAGGCGTTTTGTTATTGATTTGGAGCATCCATCCCAGACTGTGGAGCAGTAATCAATGTGTGTTTGTATGTGAGAAGTATAGAATATCTTTCTTGTGTTTTCGTCAAGGAAATTTTTAATTTTGGCAAGTTGGGATACTTTTTTGGCTATTTGTTTAACTAGAGCATGAACATGTGAGTTGAAAGTTAGATTTTGATCTATGATAACACCCAGTGTCTTGTGCTCGGTGACACTTTCTACAGGCGTGCTGCCAATGTGCAGCTGAAGAGTTCTCTGCGAGTTTAGAGTGTGAAGTCTTTGCCTGGTTCCTATTAACATAGACTTTGTTTTAGTAATGTTAATTTGCATGCGGTTTGCATGACTCCAGTTAACTACACTATTTATTTCCTGTTGCAAGGATAATTCTAGCACATTACGATCAACAGCGTTTGTATATACTGTGCAGTCATCAGCAAATAGATCGCAGGACGACGACAGATTTAATGGAAGATCATTTATATAAATGGCAAATAATAGAATGCCAAGAATAGACCCCTGAGGTACTCCAATATTAATGGTAATGGCTTGAGATAAAACTTTATTGTGTGATACTACTTGCTTTCTGTCTAATAAGAATGATTTTATTAATGTCACTATATTAAAACTTACTTTCATTGTTTCTAGTTTTTAATTAGAATAGTATGATCTATCATATCGAATGCTTTTCTAAAGTCTATAAACACCGCTCCACATAGAGTATTGGTGTTAATATTTTGATGCCAGTTTTCTATCATGTTTGTTAGTGCCGTATGGCAAGAATATTTTGGCCGAAATCCTGACTGACTGTCAACTATCAGTTTATGGCGAACTAAGTGCTCTAGTGTTGTTTTGTGGATGTGCTTTTCTAGCGGTTTGGATAATGAGGATAATATGGAAATTGGTCTATAATTACTCATGAGACGATCGTCTAGAGGACCAGCTTTTAAATGAGGATACACTTTAGCGATTTTAAAGGCTGATGGGAAGTGACCTCTGGTTAGACATTGATTATATATAAAAGTTAGTGACTCGCAGATCGCCGGTGCAGCATGGCGAAGGATCCGACTACTAATTCCATCTAGTCCTGATGAGTTATTGTTTTTTTAGATTACGGAGATGAGTAAATACTTCAGTTGTCGTCATTAGCGGTATGTTGGAGGAAATGTGTCCATAGCATTTGTTCTCACAGAATGATGATAATAAAGATATGTCATGAGGCGCATCTGGTATTGCAGCCTTCAGTTGGTTTATGTCGGACTGAAAGTATCTACTGAATTGATCACATGTAACCTGATTTGATGGTAATGATTGTGATGATTTGTGTTTGTTTGTCAAGGTATTAATTGCTTTCCATATATCTTTAGTGTTGGTTTTATCTATTACTATGTTCTTAAAATAGTTTTTCTTTTCCTTTCGAATAACATATTGAACTTTGTTTCTCAGACTACGGTACATAGTTAGATCTCTATTTTTGTGAGCCCTGTCGCGATCTCTCATAAGTTCAACTACCTCCTGTGTGATCCACGGGGGCTTTGTGTGATGTTTAACACGAACTTCCTTAAATGGAACATGTTTATCAAATATACTTAGAAAGGTCTTTAGCCAGTGGTCCAGAGCATCGTCTGGGTCAGGAAGCTGGTAAACATAATCTAGAGATGAGTTGACCAAATCTTGTAAGAAGACGTCTCGATTGAAATTTTTGTAATTTCTATATTTTATGCTTATATGTTTGTGTTTGGGAGTTTTGGTGCCCCTTTTCGACCACGTGCAACATACTGGATAGTGATCGCTCATTGCATTGATAGGTAATCTACATTCTGTGATGTTATCAGCACACGTAGTATAAATATGATCTATAAGTGTTGCAGATGATTTAGTGATTCTAGTGACTTGTTTGACTAACTGTTGGAAATTATATGACTCTATTATGTTTTCCCATGTTTTGTTTGATTTGTTAGCGTCTATGTTGAAGTCACCTAGCAATATTATTTCCCTAGCATTACTAAAGACTACATCCATCATAGTGGTGAATTTTTCATACCAGATATTTCCTGCACTGGGGTTTCGATAAAGATAGCCAACTACTAGCGGTATGCAATTTTGAAGTTTAACCTCTATCCATACACACTCAATCTCACAGGTTTCAAAGTCTAGCCTGCGGTGGGCGTTAAGCGAGTTGGAAATATAAACTGCAATACCCGTCTCTTGTTTCTGATAGGGATCTCTTCTAATGGTTTTAAAACCTCTGATAGCGATGACATCATCTGAGATGTTGCCATTTAATCGACTTTCGCTAACGCCAAACATGTGAAAATTTTGATTAAGTATAAGTGATAGTTCGGGCAGCTTCCCTAATAGATGGCATATGTTTACATGCCCGATTCTGAGCCCATTATTCCTGAGCCAGTGTTCGTACTTATTAGACATTTCAACAATGCGTAATCACAAGTTTAAAAGCAAAACACACACACACACAAAGTGAATACAACTTACGTCCCTTATTACAAAACACACTCTAAAGTAAATAGAAACAGTAATATCTCTGTAAATATATAAAAATACGTACACAGATCCGTAAGGAAGAGCAGTGAAGACCCCCTCACTCACCGTGAAAACACAATTAGAATTATTATAAAAGCTATACAGCTAAGTACTATCAATTAATATAAAGTCAAAACCAGTCAATGTTTGTAATAACTTATAACCTAATACGTACTAGATCAAGTTATAACCAAATATGCAGATAAACGTTTAAGGAGAGGCTCTTTCTTGTACCGAGATCCGGTGTAGCTTTGTCCTAAGTTGCTAGTAAATACCAGGTTGTGTTGGTTGTTGGTATAGCGACATTATAAGTGCTTGACGAAGTGTAGCTGGGCTATACCGTGTGAGGTGCAACCATTCTGGATTACAATTTAATGGGTACTGATGATGTCTCATGGGTATGTAATGACTACCAACTAGAGCCTCTGGTTGGTGGCTAACAGGAGGTTGTGCTGGCACGTCGTTGTTGCTGAGAGTCGGATCCTTTCTGGGGAGAATAGGAATCATATCTTCGTAATTATTACCCTCCTGTGTGAAAGACGACGTATTTAACGGACTTGGTGTTGTGGTAGTGTCCCGTCTGGCTTGGATTTCAGGTGCAGTGGTTATGAGTGGTCTGCACACTTCTGTCCTATTGGTACTTGATGTAACGGGAGTATGTCGTCTGGCTTGAGTTTCAGGAGTAGCTAAAAGTGTCCGGCGCGATCCCGTATTGGATGTATGGTATGTCCGTTCTGGATATTTTAAATTCTTGGCGAGAAAACTGGTTCCCAATGTAGATAAATGTATTTGATCCTTGTAAAGACTCTTTTTTGGTGCACCAGCCTGTGAAGTGAATGATGCTGTATTGTTGATGAATTGTATCTTGTTTTGAGAACAGAACTTCTGCAACATGTTGTTATTTATGTCAGCTAGACGGCGCTGGTGTCCATAACTCGGTGATATGATGGAGGAGAAGAAAATGGATGAGTTAGGAAAAGTGTGACGTAATCCGTTCAAGAGTGCCAGCAGTTGAGACCCTGTGATTTGTTGGTTGTTCATGGTGTCGGTGATGCCAATATGTACGCTTGCCCTTCTGACGCTATGATTAACAGCCAACCTGCTGATCTTGTCTGTTAGCCGGTCTACACCAGCCCCAGGCAGTGGGATTATTGAAACAATGTCTTTGTCTGATGTGGCCATCCTGTCGCTGTATAAACCTTTCATTAAGGAATCGCCTAGTATAATATGTGTACAGTCAGGTCGTGCTGTCTGTACATGTTGGTTGTCAGCACGTCTCGACCGTTGTTTCATCCATTTCCGATTATCAGCAGTCTTTATGTCTCCATGTGGTTCTCCCGATGTATCTTGTTGGCTTGTCTTGCCCGTTTGCAGCATGTTAAAGCACTGTACGTTTTCTGGTGACTTTTCTTGAAGTACTTCAAACCTATTGCTTATTTTGACGTCAATGGGGTAGACTGCTTGTTGTTGTTTATCTTCGTCTGCACATTGAGGTGTTTGTTGTTTTTTATCTTCCTCTGCGCGTTGAGTTGTTTTCATAGTGATTATCTGTTCTGGGTGGGATTGAGCTTCCCCAAGATTTCCCAAGGATGAAGCGGTTGCTTGAGAATTACATGCTTCTTCGGTTTGGTTTGTAGAGGACGCATTCTGTAAGATTTGAACTGTATTTCTCAGCAGCAAATTTTCGTCTCGCAGGAGTGCGACTTCTGTCTTGAGAGCATTGTAATCACTGCTTATCTTGTTGTTAGCTTCAATGTTGGTTGAAACAGTGACAATGAGCGCCTTTAGTGATTGTTCTAGTTCCTCAATGCGCTGTTTACAGTCGCACGAATGTCCATTGATAGTTAAGATGCTATTGTTATCTGAGGCAGGTACTTCTTCAACAATGTCAACATTGGGTTCTATGTTGTTTTGGATACGCTCCATTGGGTATTCAATAGCCAAGAGCGCTGGTGGGTTGGCAGGCCTCGTGTTGATGTTGTCATGTACACTCATCGTATGAGTAGATTCGGTGAATGTCTGTGTCGAGTTTTCAAGTTCAACAAAATCTACTTTTAGCCAGGAATTAATGTTTTCATTACTGCCCTGTGTCATGAGTTTATTTTTACTGCGGTACAAATGTATCGTAATCACTGGCGTCGTAATCAGATCCTCAACGTGGGCCCCGTGCTTATCTTGCCTGTGTTCAATTAGTTCAAGCCTGTAGTAGTTGAGTAGGCAAGTTCGGAATGCCTCATAATAGAGTGTGTTGTTGAAGGAAACAGTAACACACTGTCCTGAGTTGGTGTGTTTGACGACTAGGCCGTTGGGATTTATGCACTTGGATAGCTTATTCTTCACGGCCCTCTCTTTGTTTAGTGTGTAAGTTTTATTGACAGCCGATCGTAAACCTGAGCGAGTCCTTTCACCATTCACTTCCAATACGGAGCACTCTCCTTCCCCTGACATTATTGCATAATATTACGACTAACTAAACTTGAAGAACGCAGCAATCGCATTGTTATCTAGCCACGCCGCGGGCAATTTGAGGTCCCGTGGTTGTATCTGACACGCCTCGTGCACTTGATTGGTTAAAATTTAATAGTGTTCAACTATCACTCGAAATGAATATTAGATATAACCCACATTTTTGCGATAATAAACACTTGTATTAATCTAAAAACTATTTCACCACATCCTCAGAATCACAACGAGCACATTGATATAAAAATCCATGATAGGTGATTCAGCTTGCAGTAATAATAATCCGAGAAGTAAGAGATACAAAAACACGTCTTCACTCTCCGGATGATGATGAGACTTAGAGACTTAGACAGACAGACAGATAGATAGATAGATAGATAGATAGATAGATAGATAGATAGATAGATAGATAGATAGATAGATAGATAGATAGATAGATAGATATGCGCCCCCCCCCCCAATAGCTTTACATTTGTTAATGCGGCCCTATGCACAAAAAGTTTATCCACCCCTGCTATAGAGTATTTATTGTGACTCACTATAGAGGATTTATTGTGACTCACTATAGAGTATTTATTGTGACTCACTATAGAGTATGTATTGCGTGATTTACTATAGCATATTTATTGTGACTCACTATAGAGTATGTATTGTGTGATTCACTACAGAGTATTTATTGTGACTCACTATGAAGTATGAATTGTGTGACTCACTATAGAGTATGTATTGTGTGTCTCACTATATAGAGTATTTATTGTGACTCACTATAGAGTAAGTATTGTGTGACTCACTATAGAGTATTTATTGTAACTCAGTATAGAGTATGTATTGTGTGACTCACTATAGAGTGTGTATTGTGTAACTCACTATAGAGCAGTGGTTCTCAACCGGTGGGGAATTCCCCCCCCCCCAGGGGGGAATTTCAGGGTTTCCAGGGGGGGAATGAAGACCATGTCAAGATCGTGTTAATACAAGAACCGATTACTTGACATAGTTTTTCCCTTCATACTTTACAGTTATGTATGTCTCGTCCTTCTAAACCTCATTTTATAAAGTAAGTAGACCCACAAATCATGTTTTATGTGGATGTCTAAGTATTAAGTAAGTATCTTAAAGTATTTTTATGAATGGGGTTGAACTGGGAATGTGGGGTTCTGATCCATCATGTCACACTAACTATAGCTTCTAAATTTCTAAAAGAATATTTTTACTGTATGAGAAAACAGATCTGGAGAGATTACACATCCCAGTCTCACACCTTTCTTAATAGGCGGACACTGACCTACTTTCTGAGCTATGTTTATGGCAGCTCGTTGTTTCCAATACATGTTTTACAAGTCTAAGGTCTTTCCCAAAGAGCCAATAAATGCTGGGGTTGATTTCGACGTCTTGTAAAAGAGATGTTAACATGTACATACTTGGACTAAACCCCAACATTGACCTACTGTCCGAGTCATGTCGGCCAGCGCTGCAACCGGCCATCGGGTTTATCACATTCAAGAAGGCCAGTAGTTGCAACCAGCAAGCAGGTTTGTCACATTCAAGAAGGCGAGTAGTTGCAACCAGCAAGCGGGTCTGTCACATTCAAGAAGGCCAGTAGTTGCAACCAGCAAGCGGGTCTGTCACATTCAAGAAGGCCAGTAGTTGCAACCAGCGAGCAGGTTTGTCACATTCAAGAAGGCCAGTAGTTGCAACCAGCAAGCGTGTCTGACACATTCAAGAAGGCGAGTAGTTGCAACCAGCAAGCATGTCTGTCACATTCAAGAAGGCGAGTAGTTGCAACTAACACTCATCGTTTTTCACGCGAGATAATTAATGGAAGACTGAGAGTGAACAAATGCAGATCAAACAGGCAATGACACATTAGACAATCATTTACAGATGTTTGAGTCTGAATTTAGGTGTGGATCAGTAGGGGAGAGGGTGTGCAGGTGAAATGGGAGGAAAATCCGACGTGTTTATGTCATCATAATCATTTTCCACCTCAGCCGTCAGGTGTCATGGGGAAGAATAGTTGAAGTTCCAGAGCCCGATGGATGGCACTGGATAGTGTCATTTTGTTTCATTGTGCAATGTCTTTGATGTCGTCCATAAAATTCTTTTCTGATTCCCTCTTGCTCTCGTATAAGATATTCTTTCGTGTAAGGCTTGTGCTGGTAGTAGATGGTGTTGCATTCTAACGAGAAGTCCAAACCATGTGATCTTCTGTCGTTCAATATACAGGGTGGGCCAAAACAGTGAGAACATCGCGTAAAAAGGAATATAATTACATCAAAATTTGTTTAACTGTATCCATAATAGCTTAAATTGTTTACTCATTTACTTACTTACCTATTTGATGTCTTTATTTGGACAATTTCCGGACGCCATCTTTGGTTTTTAATATGCCAATTGCTTACATCAGCAGGTTTAAATTTTTTTTACCAAGAATGACAAAAATTACCGCGGAAGACCTTGGGAAACAGTGGGGTGCTAGGAGAATGACCAATGAGTTTCCAAACAAAGCCTGGAGCATAGCTAGTGTCAGTCAGGTTATCAATAAAATTAACAACGACGGTACAACAGAACGTAAATCCGGAAGTGGTTGACCAAAATCTGCCAGAACACAACAGAATATTGAGCGGGTGAGTGGGCTGATCTGCAGTCAAGATGATGATCCTCACAGTCACAAAAGTCCGCGGGAAATAGAAAGACAAACTGGTATACCACGGTCGTCGGTTTGACGTATTATTAAGCAAGATTTACTACTCAAAACCTTACGTATAATCGGGCAAAAGCTCAATGAAAATGTCAAATTGAAACACTTGCAACGCAGTCGGCAGCTACTTGGGCGGTTTCCTAATGAGAGAAATGTATGAAGCATCTAGTTTACAGACGTAAAGACATTCACCGTTGCCACTCCAGTTAAATCTCAAAATGACCGTGTTTATTCAGTTGAAACAAAAAACAATACAAGTTCAGGAAATTCGACTTATACGAGAACGTGGCCATTTCAGGCTCGGTATCATGGTATCAGTTGGTGTGTCTCAAATGGGGAAAACCAATATTGTGTTCGTTAAACCAGGCGCCAAAGTAAACAGTGAATAATATTGTGAACATGTTCTGAGACAAGGTTTGCTGCCTGTAATTCAAGCGACATATGACACTACAGCATGACGGAGCTCCGTCTCACACAGCCAGAAATACGATCAACTTTCTTCGTCAGGAGAATGTTAACTTCATCGAGCCAGATATGTGGCCACCGAATAGTCCTGATTTAAACCCAGTAGATTATGCCATATGGGGTGCTTTGCAAGAAAATGTCTACCTTTGGCGAAAATTTACTACAGTTGAGCAGCTCAAGTTGGCAATAATTGAAGAATGGAGAAATCTGGGCCAGCATTTATTGACAGTAGCATAAACGAGTGGCGTCGACGCTTAGAAAAACTTGTTGAGATGCAAGGATGACACATTGAACATTATTTCTTGCTTGCTTGCTTGCTTGTGTTCGTTGGATTGAGCTCCAACGCAAAAGTCCTGTATGTCGGATGAAGGCATCCTGTTGTCCAACATCATTGTGATGTCACACAGGACCTGAGGTTTGCGTGAGTATCCGTTGTCCCATGTCTGGCTTATTGGTGTGCAGACTGGTGGTTCCTCGCCATGCAGGCAGATACTCTCCGACTTCGGAAGAATCATCGATCCTACTGATGTTAGCCAGATCCCCGAAGAGACCTGTTGCCCAGGACGCACGACGTGGACGTGTCAGCAGGTCTTGGCCAGTATATATCCCGGCCCTGGTGCCTTGGAAACACCTCTGCGTCCCAACATTATTTCTGATTAGCTAAATACTTGGCAAACAAATTACATGAAACAATATAATTAGTTGAATTACATTTTTCAATAACTCGTATGCTACAAGATATTCTCACTTTTTTTGGCCCACCCTGTATGTGGCACAAGGTGTTGATCCCACTGTCAGTCTTTTTTTTTTTTTTTCGCGTTTCCATCATGTTTCAGGATATTGCGGTCAACACCAGCATCTTTCAGCTGTATGTTGATTCCTAGGCTAGATTACGCTCATCAGCACGCCACGACTTTCTGAGCGACCGGCTCCATACTCTCATAAGTCACTTTTGCGATTCGAACCACTGCTAATTCTCGTCGCGTGACGAGAGTATTCGGGGTTAGCGGAGAAAGCTGCTAACCCCTCCGCCACGGAGCCGGCCCACTGTCAGTCTGACATCATCATTTCATATTCGGTCTCGGATATTTAAGTTGACAACTCTCCTCAAGCATCTCATCTCACAGGCGTTGATTATGCTTTAGCATGATAGACAATGTACAAGTTTGACACTGATAGCGTAGGGTTAGTTTGAATATATTATTTATTATCTGGTGTTTTGCGGACACAGATGTATTTGGTTGTTTCGGAATGGGTGATAGTTGATATATTAGCGCACTTGTTTTTAACACTGATTTCAATTTCTCTTTCTGTTCTACCATCTTATGTGATCATACTGCATAGATATTTACATTCTTAAACTAGTTTCAGAGATGTACTATCTATCTGTACACTTAGTGGACCGGGAGATCTGCTAACCTGCACTACTTCGGTTTTGGTTGTAGTTATGTTCATATCGTATCTACTGTACATTCAACTCAGCTTATTAGTATGACTTTTAGTCTGCTCTCGCCGCTATAAAACAGGCACAGATCTGTCATTTCTGTCAACTGTCATTTGCTGACTATATAGTACCTTGCGGTGTATGGTTAATAACTAATGTAGACTGTTCACTAATCGCTCATAACTAATGTAGAATGCTCACTAATCGTGTATAACTAATCTAGACTGCTGACTGATTAATTTATCGTTGTAAAATCATGTTGCTGTTGTTCGAGTAATTGTGTTTTGCTGTTGTTTTATGTCACAGGTTGTTTGCGATGTATAGTCCCGTATTTGGGGAGTTATTATTATATTGACGGCCGTTCCCCGGTGTTGCGCAATGCGAGGCTATACGTTATGTAATGTCTTTTACACGTCTTCCTTGATCCCCACCAAGCGAAGCAAGCGAGGATCTAGTATCAACGGAAACAAATTGTCTGTGGACGCTGGTGGAATCTTCAATGAGACTTCTGACTGCAAGTTTTATTTCTTCAGTCTTTGCTGACACGTTGTTGCAGTACACTCTAGTGCCAACACGCAGAATTAGTTTGTTCAATTAAACTGCAATGTTTGATGACGCTCTCAGCTGACCCAATTATGTACACTTGTGTGAAAGGCCAGTTATTGGGGCTGTTCTGTCATTTGTAGTTGATGCCTTTCTGACATTCCCCGCTGAGATTCTTGCATTTCTGGAATAAATGTAGCAATCTTGGTGTACTATTCATCTTTAGTATTTAGGAGATAGGGCTGAGTTGAGATGAGTCAAGAACCGACATCACAGCAGTCGGTACATTCCTATACGTGCTCCGTCCTCATCTTCAACAGCCAGCAAAGAGTATCAATACTATATATGGGGATGTGGATGGTGCAATCACGTCATTCTCCAGCAGTTTCTGTATCTCCTCCTCCAAAGCCTTCTCTTTAGAAAAAGGCACTGGGTAGACTTTTTGGCGGACAGGATCTTGCGTGGTTAGGGTCATCTCGAACTCGACCAGCTCCGTCCGTCCCGGTTTATCCGTCAGGATCTGCTTATGAGACTTGAGAACCTGGGCAATATTTTCCCTCTCCTGAAGAGTCAGATCAGGGTTCAACAGCACCTCCCGATAAGTTTCCTAGTGCACTAGTGGATACTTCCTTCCCGCATCTGGTCCTGTTTCAGTCTCCACTGCTACTGCCATCGCCATGAGATGAGCTGCTCTTTCAACGGTTCTCTCTTCGTATTTCCGCAGGAGATTAATATGGAAAATCTTCGACTTTCCCCGGATCCGGATATGATAGTTGGTTCTGGATACCACCCTTTCCACGGGAAATGGTCCCTGCCATCCTATCTCCAGTTTGTTAGGTTCCCGTTGGGAGTAGCAACAAGACTTTTCTCTCCCACCTCAGAGATTGTCTCTAGACTACGGTTGTAGTATGCCGCATGTCTCTTTCTGGCCTTTCTCAAGTTTCGAGTTGCCAGACCCCAGCCCGTGTGAAGTTTTTCCTTCAGTTCCTCCACGTATTTGTAAGAGGAGATCACTTCTTCTGACGTCCCTTCCTCCGTCCAACTCCTCAGCAAAGCTTCCAATGGTCCCTTGATGGGACGACCAAACAGAAGGGTAGCTGGCGGTAATCCTGTTGAGCCATGAGGCACTTCCCGATAGGAGAAAAGTGCTGCTGGAATGTATTCATCCCACCTATCAAATTTTTCCTGTGCCAGTTTCCGGAGCATTGTCATCAAAGTGCCTTTGAACCGCTCGACGTGCCCATTAGCTTGAGGGTGGTAAGGGCTGGTATGGTTATGGTTGGAGTGGAACACCCCAAAAACCTCCTCCATGAGTTTCCCACAAAACTGGGACCCATTATCCGTCAGAATCTGATTAGGGAAGCCTAATCTAGTAAAGGCCTCCTATCAATGCGTCAGCCACTCGTTTCGAGTCAATGGTTTGCAATGGTATGGCTTCACCCCACATCGAACAGCAATCCACCATTGTGAGGATGTACAAATTCCTCTTCTTAGTCAATGGAAGAGGACCCACTATGTCGATGGCTACCCTCTCGAAAGGAGAGTTCATGATGGGCATTTCACCCAAGACCACCGGCGCTGTCCAGTGTTTCGGTGCCATCCTATGGCACTCAGGGCATGATTTTACATACCGATGCACATCTCCAGTCATCCCTGGCCAATAATAATGGCAGGAAATTCGCTGCATGGTGGCGGCCATACCCACGTGTCCGCTGAACGAAATGGTATGCCCCATCTGAAGAATTTGGGAACGGTAGGCTTTCGGGACTACCAATTGACCGTCTCCCTTTCCGGCTCTCCGATAGAGCAGCCGATTCTTCATGTAGTACTGTCCTCGTTTTGGTGGGTCAGCACTTTTCTGAAGCTTCCTATATCAAGGACGTAAGGTTGCATCCTCACTCTGGGTAGTTCGCAACTCCCCCGGCATTGGGTTTGAGACCATTGTCTCTGCCTGATCCTTTTCCTTCTGAGAGCGTGTCTGCATAGCTCCCATGTGGATTGGTTCCTTGGACATTCCCAAAAAGACATACCGGAAACCGAGGACAACGGGAAATATGGGATCAGTCAATACCGCGGCTCTGATTGTGCCTGTGACATATCTTGACCGAATCTCCACCTTAGTTATTGGTAACTTCATGGCCAAAGCACTCTTTGTCGCAGGTTGTATCTCCATTGTCTCACCTGTGAGTTGTTCTGGGTATACCAGATCGGCAGAAATCACAGCTTCCCCATCCAGGCCAGTATCATATAAACAGTTGACTTGTTGGCCATTCACCTCAATCAACTCGACCACATGTCGTCTCCCTTGGTCCGGAGTGTCTTCCACCTCCTCGACCTTTTCCTTGGAGTCCTCTTTTGGTTCCTCGAGGCATGTTGTGAAGATGGAGTCTTTTGACTTGAATCTGCAGTCTGTAGTTTTATGTGTTTTGGACCTGCAGTGTTTGCACCATTTTCCCTTCCAAGGTTTTTCCCTTCCGGACTTCCGTGCGCTCTCTTTGTTCAGAGTTTCTTCGCCGACCTCAGCCTTGTTGGTGACAACCTCCTTAGTAGTCACTTGGCATGCCGCGAAGTGAGAGATCTTCACCTTTTATTTGCACTCGTTCGTATTGTGAGAAGGCGATTTACAAATCGAACACCACTTCTCAGACCATGGTCGTTTAGGTGGATCATTCGAGGTGCTCTTGCTTCCTTCTTTAGTCTTCTCCAAACTCTCCATTGAAGTTTTCTTATAAGGTTCCACTTTCTTGTATTCCGAGTTCTTAGATTTCTTTCGGTCTTGTTTCTCCTGACCTTTGGTGGTTTGCGTACTTAGTTCCGCAGCCTCCCCATGTACCTCCACGAATCTCTCTGCCAACTTATTCACCCCATCAATCCGTTCCGCCCTTGTTCTCCCAAGAATGTTCTGAGATGTTTCGACATTTGCTTTCGCATTTGGTCGACTACCATGAGCTCTTCCAGACTCTCATAGTCCCACGTGAACCCTGCCAAATCAATCCATTTTTGGAGGTATGATTTCAGGCGTATACTGTAGGCGGCGAATAGCTCTCCCGGCTCTCTTTTTGCTGATCGAAACTTCTTCCGATACGTTTGTGAGGTGATCTCGTAGTGTTTCAGCAAAGCGGCTTTCAATTCTTCGTAGTTATTCTCATGTCCTGGTGGTAGGCGGGAGAAAACCTCGTAACCGGTTCTGCGTAATCCCTGGGACAATTTAAGACAATATTTGTCTCTATCCAGACCCATAGCGACAGACATGGCCTCGAAAGCGATTCAAGTACTGGTCAATTCTTTCTTTATTTTCCTCATAGACAGCTAAAGGAAACTTCATGGCATGGTAACCATGTCCACTCATGTTGATTGAACCATGGAAGATGATCCTCCATTCTGCCCCATCAGTTTCTCCCTTAGTTTGTGTCTTGAGCTCAAGCTCTCGCGTGCGGTACTCATGCGATCTTTTCTGAGCTTCTTGCTCCGTTTCTAATCTCTTGGTTGCCTGTTCAGTTTCCAGTCTCTTGTTGGCCTGTTAGGCTTCCAGTCTCTTGGCGGCCTGTTCAGCTTCCATTCTTTTGGTCTCCAACTCCACCTTTTTTAGCTCTAACTCTGCCTTTCGATCTTCTCTTTCTGCCTGACGAAACTCTCTTTCAACCCCCTGTATAAATTCTGATAGTGTCTGACCGGACAAGCCCATTCCTTCGCCCCTTTCCCTCAATTCTGCCATATCTAGTTTATGAGTGGCCATAGTTTAAGAAGGTGAGTCAGCAGGTTGAGTATAGAAACCCCAAGGCAATATGTAAATACACAGTATCTAAAATTACTATCTATATATAACACCACACAGTACACCACAAAACAATCTCTCAACGACAAGAGGAGATTTAGGACTAAGACTTATGTAGACTTGTAAAGTGTGAACATGTATGTAATGTGTCTTAACACCTATCCACATTCACCCTATCTGGATCTTTACCTTTCCGGCTATAATGTCCCCAACATTAATGTAATGCAATGTCACCATATATCCCATGGACGTGCCCCCATTTAAATGTCACTTGTCGTCTCTGGGGGAACTAGTAGAATCAACAAGCACACTTCAAACTTCCCTTTTTTCAGTTTTGGGTCTATTGCCGGACCTTTGTCTACACACCCCATTTCCAGTCTTTTATTCACTATCTCTCTCTTTCTATTACCACAAGACCATACCCCTCTTCACATTCCTCCAGAACATACCCACACAACACTGTCCTCCAATAAATACTAAAATTATTTAATGAATAAAATGTGTCATTGGTGTGTATAGTGTAGGTGTAAAGACATCTGTGGTGTATTCTATCGTGTAAGTGAGACAAGATTGACAGTCTAGGAGCCACATCACAGTTCTCATCACGCAACGGCCATGTTATATCACAACAGCACAGAACTGGAATGCGCTCACCCAGTGAAGTGTCTCTCTGAATGATGTTGATTTCTTCACAATACCTCCTTGAAAAACTTTTGAAAAACAGTATGTTCCCCACTGAGTGAATTTTGTAGGTCGTGTCTTTCAGTTTTATACATCCAATAAAATGAAAGTTATTATAGTCCAGGTAATGTCTACACATCCGATACACTTGAATGTACTATCGTCTATGTATGAACGAATAACCAAAACACTGTCTAGAGATATATCACCGACACACTGCTTTCACGAAATGTTCTGTTACGCTGGGAAAATGTTCTGGCGTTACAGCCTTTCCATTTATATGATAGTTCATGTGAACAATTATGGCATTAGTTCTTTGTTTGTTTGAAATATATTATGCTGTCAGTCTCTCTTATCATGACTGCATTCTAAGTTTCCTTTAGTTCAAGAACTGTCTGACCTTAGTTATGATACAAGACTCAAATCTTGATGTTAGGTATCACTGCACCAGAATATGGTAATTTCCTTCTTCTCAGGAGTGTAGCTATTGCTACTTTCAATTTGAACCTGTCGAAGAGACAATACCAGGTGATATCAACCTAACTCAGACTCATTAGAGGTGAGAGTAGGACTTACGGCCGTTCTCAGTTAGTAACCTCTATATATTCAGAGAACTGACCTCTGACATAAGACATAGGAGTTCTTCACATAACTTAAGACTAGGTAAAAGAAGGAAAAGTCACAGGAAAAGCTCAGACATCCCAGTAAACACCTCTACTAGAATCTCCTAACATAGACCTATCCTTATCTCCCCCCCCCTTCTGCCTATCTTCTCGTGTCATAGTACTTATTCTATCGAGTGCACTGACACCTTACTCGACCCACTAAGTTACTCCTCAGCTAAATGCTGCCGGACACTCGATACTATGGTCACACACGCAAATTCACTATGCTCGAGTTCTACTCTACATCACTACTACCTTATAATCACTATCCTCAGCCTGAATTGGGAATACATATGCACATCCAGTACAAATGCCCGTTGTTTTCAACCAACGCGGAACATTGTAAATCCATTTTCGTACTAGACCAAGAATAGATCAACAGTTCCTCTCGTTGTAGACCTCGTAGCACACTAAATTAAAATTATATATTCAGACCATTTATACTTTGGCTGTGTTGGACTATACTGGTATACTCCACCAAGTAGCCCCCTGTTCTCTTCTCCTGTCTTTTGATCTTCATATAGCAACATGCCGACAATCTCCTTTGATAAGCGATCTTTTCGGGACATCAATGATTATCCTTTGATATCGACTCTTTCTCTGGATCACGGACATACGTTCCCGTACTTCAAAAGACCTCCGATCGTGTTTTCTCGGGACTCCGTCTTCCCTTACAAAGAGTTGTGATAATGCTTGATCGTGACTCCGTTTTCTGTGTTCAAAGCGTTGTGATCGTGGTTTATCGTGCCCCCGTCTCACATCAAACAAGTGGTTGCTGTTTTGATCGCCGATCTCTGTTCTTTGATCTTAGGGTCAACAACCTTCAATCACCTCGCGACAGAGGCGATCTCTGTTCTCTGATCTTATCGTAGGGCCGACAACCTTCCAGTATTCTGTGACACCTGGTGATATGTTCAATGGGACTAATCTGACGGCTTCTATAATTATTCTTTCAGTATATCAGGTTCTAGTTCTTCGGTGGCATCTGTGTCGGTTTCTTTTATTCCTGTGACATCTGATGGGATGTTGTGAAGTTGTTCAAAGTACTGTTTCCATCTTATTAGGATTTGCTTTTGTTCACTTATTGGTTTTCCATTTTCGTTGTTAAAAATTCCTTTTGGTCAAAGGGTTCTCCTCTGGTTCTCATTGCACGTATCTGTTTATAGAAGTTTCTAGTTGCCTCCTTGTAGTTTTTATTTAGAGTTTCTCCATACTCCTCGCAGTCTTTTTGTTTTTCTCTCTTTACTATTCTATTCACATGACTTCTTGCTATTCTATATTCTATGTAATCGCATTCCTGTTTGCTCTTCGGCCACTTTTTATAATGTTGCTTTTTGTCTTTTACAGCTTTCTCATGTTATGAGAAGAAATAAATTAGAGAACTTGGTGATAACTGACAAGATCGAGGGAAAGAGATCAAGGAGAATGTTGTAGAGTAAACGGTTAGAACGAAGTATCTACACGAAGTCTCGATGATATTTTCACAAGGGTTTTATTTATAATAAGTCCACAAGTATAAAGTATGTTGTATGATGATCTCAGAATACCAGGGATGTTGACATGTTCGGATCCCGGTGGTAACTACTACACAACAAGCTACGTCACGACTTGAGCATCCTTCTAGCTGTTCTATATTGATGCTCAAGCGTGCTGTAGTCTTGTACCCCTAAACTAATACAGATATGTCATTCATTCTGCTACACCTCCCTGTCTTTTCAAAGACTTTTCTTCTTCAAAAGTCTTAACTCCTAACCCCTTTATCCTACACTTACTCTCCTTACCTCCCATAATTTCTCTAAGCCGCCCCAAACTAACTCTATTTTAGGTGAATATTTCCTTCTAATTGTACCACATAGCAAACCACTATGAAGATATATTTCTTCTTCGTTTCTGGCTCTTCAAAGTTTCTTTACAAAATATATATATATCATAAGAATGGCTCGTATCAATCGTTATCGTACACTTGACATTATGAAATTCCTCATTCACACAACACAGGATAGACAGAAAAGATGTAGTTAAAAAGTAAAGAAGGGGTGCGCACCCAATTTATGAAAAGTATAAGGAGATAGTCACCTCAATCACATTTACCTCTCTTGCCAACGAAAATATATCTTATGAAATACATCTCTGTTCACTATAAATTAAGTTGATCTAAGTTTTCTCAACATTTATATACTCAACATTTATATTGCCATCCACAACCATTATTTCACCTTCAACCATGAAGCAATGTTCATATTCCATGAACATTTTAAATTAATTAACGCTGTTTTTTCACAGCTCCTATATTTTTCCCCCTCACATCCCATGACACGCCTCCTTGTTTATCTATTCCATATACCCAAGCTTATATGCTGCCATTCACAGCCCCCTTTTTATCTATTCTCTATTAACCAACTATCATATCGTTACTCATAATATGGTATCCAATCCATATCTCTTCAATTAATGCTGACTTTAATGCAGCTCCTATTTTAACTTTCCCATAACCATCCCCGGCATATGTTTCTAATACTTCATAGCCATATCAACCTCTTTATGCTGATTATCACAGCAACAGAATATACCCATGAACATATTATTCACAAAGATAATGTGTCTCTCTACTAGTCCTCAGTAGTTTATTACTATTTTCTGAACGAAGGGTCCTATATAAAGTCCCGTGTATTGTTTTTATACTGGACAAAATCATAACTGTTTATAATTTAAACTCAACTTAACTGATTTCTAACATATTTATAAACAAGGTAATTCTTATTTAACACACAAGACAATTCACTTAAATTATGAGTTAAGCGAAATAAAATCACAACAGGACATCATACCCAGCCCCCCAAGTTTTTATACATCATTTATGTTTCCCCTCATATCAATTAAAGGTATCAACTCATTCAAAGAAAAACATATTTTAAAATAATATAACATACATCCTATCTATTGTTAGTCTCTTTTATGGACTATCAATAACTTATTTATCTATTTAAGAAAACTCAAGAAGTCAAACGATAAAATCAATTGGCAATAAAATTATAGTAAAAAAAAAATATACCTCACTCGAATTTACATCCATATTAGTTATCTTAATACCTAATTATGTCTATTCTTCAAGACAACTCATTATAAGTATCAATAGAACCCTTTTCTATAACAAATGTGTCATATACATCCTCAAGTATCATTTTCCTTTTTAAATCATGAAATTTATATTTTGCTATCTGCAGTATTTCCTATAAATTTATCTCCTACGTTTCCATTTTCTCAGTAACTCCAAGTTTCTTTGAATAAGTGCTATCTCCACATCAATATCTTCTTCTTCGTATACAGTATTACTTTCTTCCATACTACTATGTGATTCCGAATTTTCATCCATTTCTTCTTCATCTGTATGTCTATTACTAGCAGCTGCCAATCTTTTCTTTTCTATATCCCATCTAATTTGTCTATCATTATTTCTTAACGACCTTTCTAGTAGAGGCATATCCTCGCCGCTTGATGAAAAATCTCTAATTCTTCTCTGTCTTTTCACTTCTCTTTCTCTCTGTCTCTCTATTCTCCTTTTCGTTGCTTGTCTAGTATTCTTAAATGGAGCACCTATCTCTTCTTCCATAGATTCTATACTATCATAATGACCCTCATTCATATTTTTTTCTTCTATCGTTTTCGGTATTGTCTGTTCTTGAGTATCATCACAAACTGGAGTTGTTATTAATTGACTTTGTGCTGGGTCTTTTCTAAAATCTGGGGGTATTGTAGCTCTTCTGACGACTTGTTCATCTAAGTATACGGTGTCTGAATAATAATTATTATTATAATTATTATTTCCCTTATCATCATTATCTCTTCTTAAGTGCTCTACGTGTGCCCTTGCTATATGTCCCGTGATCTGGTTCTTTATACTGTACGATACATTTCCTAGCTTTTCTAAAATGTAATAACCTGGAACCCAACGAGCATCAAACTTAGAGTTCCTTCTATGCTTCTTATAATAAACTCTATCACCTACTTTGAATTCCTGTAATTTTGCATTCACGTTTCTGTACTTTTTCTGTCTTTCTCTAGCTTTAATTATATTGTTCTTTAATCTTACATGTGCTTTATGCATTTCTTGTATGATGACCTCTTGAAAGTCTTCCCCCATATATTTACGTCTTGGTTTTAACAGATTATATATGGGTAGTATTGGCTCTCTCCCGTGTAATAAATAAAATGGTGAAAACCCTGTGCTCTCATTTTGATTTGTGCGTATAGCGCTAAGCGCAGGTCCTAGGAATAGATCCCAATCTTTTTCATGTTCATCGACAATCTTTGCTATAATATCGTACAATATCCTATGTTGTCTTTCGTCCTTAGCATTTGAAGAAGGTCTATAGTTTGAGGTCTTTATATGTTTTATATTCAAATCTTTTAATAACTTTTCGAATTTCTTATTCACAAATTCTTTACCATTATCCGTGAGTACAATCTGTGGGCAACTAAATCTTGGTACGAATTCCTGTAAAAAAATATTAATGATAGTATCTGCGCTCTTATCTGGGATTGCATAAACTTCCGGCCAGAGACTGTAGACGTCCACCATATGAATTAGATATACGTTCCCTGATAATGTTCTAGGGTGAGGACCTGATATATCTAAACTAACTTTTTGCATTGGAAACTGAGGAATATCTGTATCTTGTAAGGGACACTTAATTGTTTTCATATTCCTTAATCTGCATCTTTCACACGTATCGACATATTTACAAGCAGTTTTAAATAAATTCGGCCAATAATATTTATTCGTAAGTGCTTTCACTAATTTATCACGACCGAGATGACCATTCTCATCATGATATGCTTTTAAAACTTCACTTTCCAAATGTTTTGGAATATATTTCCTTAGCTGTTCTTTTCTTTCACTCATGTAATATAACTGTTCATCCTCTAGCAAAACTAAATAATTCTTCTTATACTTATTCTCATCCGTTTCTTTTAATTTCTGTTTTATTTCTAAGACTTTTGGATCTAATTCTTGTTCTTCTTTCATATTAAATTGTGCTAAATGTGGGTCTTCTGCTCTAGGTTCAGACTCTTGATCCGACAGTAAACTCTCAAAATCTTCTCTATTTATTATGGCAGAATCTAATATATTTACTTGCCAATTTCGGTCGTCTATCTCCGGTTCACCTTCGTCTTCCGAGTTTCCTGATGATGGATACGGGATTCTAGACAATAGATCTGCACATGTGTTGTTCCTACCTGGTATGTATTCTATTCTAGTATTGTATCCCTGTAGATTCAACGCCCATGTCTGTATCTTCCTGTTCTGCACTGGAGCTTCTAACAAAGATTTTAAAGGCATGTGGTCAGTTCTAATAATGAAATTTGCGTTATGTAGATAGTAGTTAAGTTTCTGAAGAGCATAATGAATAGCATAAGCCTCCTTCTCAATAGTCGACCATTTCCGCTGAGACCTGCTAAGTTTATGAGACAAGAAATAGATTGGCCTTTCATTTTTAACCCCTGGTATTCCAGATTCTTTTCCTTCATATGGTTGAACCAAACACGCTCTTATAGCATTATCTGAAGCATCTGTATATAATACTAGCTGACCCGGCCCGGCTTCGCCCAGGCCCTGGAGGGGATCTATCTATCTATCAATCTGTCTGCTTGTTTGTCTGTCTGGCTGGCTGACCCGGCCCGGCTTCACCCAGTCCCTGGTGGGGAGCATCTCATTTAATTCATATAAGTAGTCATATAAGCTCTCCCGTTCCCGACTATCTGTCTGTCTGTCTATCTGACCGGGCCCGGCTTCACCCAGTCCCTGGTGGGGAGCATCTAATTTAATTCATATACGTAGTCATATAAGCTCTCCCGTTCCCGACTGTCTGTCTGTCTATCTGTCTGTCTGACCCGGCCCGGCTTCACCCAGTCCCTGGTGGGGAGCATGTCATTTAATTCATATAAGTAGTCAAATAAGCTTCCGTTCCCGACTATCTGTCTATCTATCTGACCCGGCGTGGTTTCGCCCAGCTCCTGGCGCACAGTAACTTAAAAGAATGTCCTTCCACACACCATTCAATGAAAACTGTAGAAAAAGATGGGTTACAATGTTATGCATTATGCATTATTTTTATGAAAACTTTGAAAATTCCTTAAAGATTATATCATTATTTATTATAACTCATATGCCAGAAAATAACTATAGACAAAGAGTTTAACAATAGTGCAAGTAAGTCCAACAATATGACTATAAAGTATATAGAAATGTTATTAAAAGTTATGCCCCTTGAAATAACTTTTCTAGAGTGAAGTCCCCCTGCTATATAGACATTATATAATGAAAATGGAAAAGTAAATGTTATTAAATAAGTAGAAGATTTTACATTAAGAAATTATTATAGTCGGTTGCACAGGAATGAAAGGAAGACGTGTAGAAAATTTCATCTCAATCGGATGTACCGTTATCGAACGTATCCAATACATAAATCCCCACACACACACACACACACACACACATACACTCTGTTTTATAGATATAGATTAACTGTTTATTCAAATCTGGATATGTCAATAGTGGCACTACTGTTAAGCTATTTTTTAAAAACTCGAACGCTTTTTGACATTCATCATCCCACTTAAATCTAGCGTATTTGCCAGTTAAGTTAGTAATAGACTCTGCTATTTTTGAGAACCCTGGAATGAAGCGCCGATAATACCCACAGGTTCCGATAAACGCACGAACTTCTTTTACGTTAGTTGGAGGAGGTAGTTCCTTAATAACTTTTATCTTGTCCTGATCTGGTTTAATTCCGTCTCTATTAATAATATACCCCAAATATTTTGTTTCTGTTTTTAAAAATGCGCATTTACTGAGCTTCAGTTTGACATCATGTATTCTTAATCTGTCGAATACTAATTTTACATGTTTTAAGTGATTATCTACATCTCCTGCTGTATAAATTAAAATGTCATCTATGTATGCCAATGCAAACTTTTGCATACCCTCTAATACTTCATTTATTAACAACATGTAGTGAGATGGAGCTGTTCGAACTCCGAATGGCATTTATAAAAATTCGTAAGAACCCATATGAGTACAGAAAGCACTTTTCTTTTGAGCATCCTCCGACATCGGGATACACCAGAATCCTGATCTTGCGTCTAGTGTCGTGAAGAATGTAGAGCCATTAAGTAAGCCCAAAATATCATCAATCACCGGCAATGGGTACGCTACATTCTTAGTGATTTTGTTCAACGCCCGGTAGTCGCAGCAGAATCGATGTGAACCATCAGCTTTGGTCACAATCACTATCGGAGATGACCATTCTGACTTCGATCTTGTTATTATTCCTGCTTTCAACATATCTTCTATTGCCTTTTCAACAATTTCTCTATTTCTTAGGGGAGTTCTATACGGTTTTAAACTAATTGGTGGATGATCTCCAGTATCTATTTCCATCGTAACTGTTTTTGTCCTTCCCAATTCTAAATCATTAATTGCAAATACATCCTGATTCTCTTTTATAAGTTGTTCTAATACTTTCTTATTTTCTGGTGGAGTTTTTAACTGTGCCAACAATTCTTGCTCTCTTGTTATTTTGTCTAGTGAATGTATTTGGGCTGTATTTCTTCTGAATGGATGGATCAATTCATCCTTCTGCACGTTCCCTTTTCTTTCGCGTCTGCGTCTGTTATTAATTCTTTCACTAGGAGTTTCTGAATAATTTATTCCCGGCATTTCTACTCTATCTGTTGCTAATATGTCATTAATGTTATGTTCTACTTTGGCTATTACACATCCTCTGTATAATTTAATTTCTCTACCTGTGTTGTTAATAATCATTACTGGAAAAGTTAAGTGTTTATCTAATGATATTATTCCGTCCGGAACTTCTAGACCAGGCTCATCAATTACCTCCCTTTGCAATTCAGTGATTCTAACTGTGTGTCCTGCTAAATAATAGGGATTTCTTTTTACCTTTGCCTGTATCAAATTAACCGACTGTGGTTTCAACGTCGTAGACATTTTAACTCTAACCAGTGATGAAATGTGCATGTCTTCTTCTAAATCTACATATACGTCCTTGAATTTTAATTTGTGTAAATAAAAAAATAAGTCTTATACCGTTTTTTATTAGAAAATCCCTACCTATAAGCATATTTCTATTTAAATCTTTCACTACATGGAAAAGATGTCTTATGTTGACTCCCCCCAATTTAAGATTTATTATTGTTTGGCCAACTACTTGTAAATTTGTCCTGTAACAGAGTGAAGATTATTATGACTCCTAAATATTCTGCAATTTCTCATTATTTTATATAAAACACTTTCTTTGATTACACTAACCTGAGCTCCCGAATCAATTAATGTACGAACTCTATATTTTCCTATTTCTATTATACATGAGCTGGGATCTGTTTTATTCTCTGTAAACTGTTTGATTTCATCTAGTTGAAAGTATTCCCTACTATACCTGTTATTAAAATATTCTTTAAATCTTGGGACCTTGTTATTTTCCCTCCTACTACAGGTCCTATTTAATAGGTAGGGCGTCGGTTTTCCTGCGTTCTTGTACTTGTAAAACTTCTGTGTCTATCTTCAACATTCCTATTTAATTTGCTATTGCCACTTCTACCTTGTGTATTCGACTGGACACGCCTGTTACCACAGAAGCGAAAAATGTGTCCCCGTTGGCCACAAAACCAACAGACTATATTTGTGTTATTTGTGTTACCTACCGTCTCACTTGTAGGATTTCTCATTTGTCTTCTTTCATCATAAGCATTTCTATTACTACCTTGTAATGTCTGTATACCTCCTCTCCTATTCCATCCGAACCTTGTTTGTCCTATCTCCATGGGCTCTTCAATCCTATCTTCTCGACTGGTACCTATTTCTCTTCCTACTCTCAATCTAAATCTACGTCTCAAGTTCTCCTCTTGTACTGCTATATCTACAGCTTGTGATAATCTCTCAGGATTTTCCCTCATCAGCTTAAATTTCAGTCCATCTGATTTTATACCATCTACAAAAATCCCGACCAACATCCGCTCCACCTCTTCTCCTCGTACGTTCTGTCCTAAGAATGCTTCTTCAGCCAGGTTAATCAACCTATCGCTGAACAATTGTACAGTTTCTCCAGTGTTTTGTTTGGACTGTCTTAACACCGAGAACGCATGTTGTGGGTCCGTTATTTCAGCGTACTTATGGGCTAGATCGTCTTTGAACTGCTCCCATGTCTCATCTACCCTAGCTTCTAATTTTCTTCTGATATGATCAGAAACCGGTTCTGTTGCTGCCTGATAAGCAAGTTTCATTTTCTCTTCATCTGATGCTGACACCAAATATGCATATTTCTCTATTGAAGTTATCCACTTTTTAGGGACGCAGAGGTGTTTCCAAGGCACCAGGGCCGGGTTATATACTGGCCAAGACCTATTGACGCGTCCTCGTCGAGCGTTCTGGACAACAGGTCCCTTCGGGGTCCTGGCTGAAGTCAATAGGATCGCCGATTCCTCCGAAGTCGGAGAGTGTCTGCCTGTACGGCGAGGAACCACCAGTCTGCACACCAATAAGCCAGACATGGGACAACGGATACTCACACAAAACTCAGGTCCTGTATGACATCACACTGATGCTGGACAACAGGATGTCTTCATCCGACATACAGGACTTTGCGTTGGAGCTCAAGCCAGCGAACACAAGCAAGCAAGCAATCCACTTTTTAAAATCTTTTGCCTGTCCGCTAAATTTGACAATTTCAGCTGCCATTCCTTGTTGTTTCATGACTGTGTTGAGTTTACCTATTACCGTTCCCACCCCAGTCAAAACTTGTGTCAGTGAACCTTCTTCTGCCATGCTGAAATATTTTACTATACACCTATACAAGCAAATTCACATTTATAACAATTTATCTAAATGATCTTATTAAAATCACATTAAAAAAATGTTCTCCTAGCAGTTGTACTTTAATTAATTACCGTCAAGCATGTCTTTCCTTGATCCAAGAGAAGCGTGAATTCACGTACTTTCTTTTAAAAATTTCCCTTGTCACGGTTCATGTATAACTCAAACGTCTGGAGTTCGTATTATTTAGTAGCTATCCAAACGTGACTTCAGTGATATCCTTCTTCCAGCGTCTCAGGTTTCGTTACTTTCACTTTCAGCCCCTGGTCGGGCCCCTACCAGATTTGAGCCTTCACTTCACCCTAACAGGGCTCTTCAAGGCGTCGACTTGAAACAGTTTAAGAGAAGCGGTTACAGTAGGTTCTCTTTTTCAACAGGTCGGCAACCCACTATGCCTTCCCGTATCCAAAAAGACCAAGGCAAGTAATTCGCCTTCTTCTTGACATCTCGAAAATTTTCTAAGTTGGTTGTAGCTGTGTTACTTTTGAAAGTTGAAAAATTTCGATCTTGGGCAGTTCAAGTAAGTCAATGACCTTCAGACAATCAAGGTCAACCAACGGCTGCGATAACGGCGGAATAAAACTCACATCATAGAGACGACGGTCAGGTCATTCCAGTCCATGATGACAAACAGCTTCCGATCTTGATAAACAGCTTATTATGTTAAGATCTATTAGTTCGTTCAACTATATATGGCGGCGCTCCAATCGAGTAGCCGGAAAAAAACGCTTTGTGGTGATTCTATTTCAAGTTACACACTTTCGTAAGGTGGTGTGGTCTGGATCATCCTTTGAGTATTTCTTTTGATAATATTCAAATTTACTTGATAACTTCATACATTGTTGTCGTCGCAGCAAGCCGAGAAAAAGCGTTCACTGAAAGTTCTTCAGTTGTGCTGCGTCTTTTGTTAGTACTTCTGCATTGTGTCCGCGACATCTAAGTCCAAATCTTGGTTGAGCGGCACCATTTTTACTCTGTTGTAGAGTAAACGGTTAGAACGAAGTATCTACACGAAGTCTCGATGATATTTTCACAAGGGTTTTATTTATAATAAGTCCACAAGTATAAAGTATGTTGTATGATGATCTCAGAATACCAGGGATGTTGACATGTTCGGATCCCGGTGGTAACTACTCCACAACAAGCTACGTCACGACTTGAGCATCCTTCTAGCTGTTCTATATTGATGCTCAAGCGTGCTGTAGTCTTGTACCCCTAAACTAATACAGATATGCCATTCATTCTGCTACAAGAAGACAGAGAAGTAAATACCTGGATGTCTTGGCCACATGGCATGGTCGAGACAGGAACACTGAACTGATCCACAACTCTGGTGATCGAGTGAAATGGCGAATCATGACCTACCACGCTTACCGGTATGACACATGATGGATGGATACAAAACAATTGTCCCTAGTTTTTGATCTGGGATCTGGAGTGTTAGGGAACTGAACCTGCACCCAGGACTAAACACCAGTGTAAGAAACGGTGACTTCTGATATATTGAAGTCTGGAATCTAATTAGTCAACTAACCTATTGGACATACAATAAGCCACCTTATGACACACAGCAAGCAATAATGCACAGACCAAATGGAAGCAGAAGAAAAGGCTGACCACGCAAAGGAATGGGCAGAGGGAATAGCAGGGGCTATGGGGATCTCGATACATGAATTTCATAAACGGAACTCTCCTGCTGTTTATAATTCCCTCCGACACCGCAAGGTACAAGAGGAACAAAATGACATGAGACCACTGCATGTCTGTGGATGTTATATGCAGCCTGTACACTGCATGTCTGTGGATGTTATTTGTAGTCTGTATTACTGCATGTCTGTGAACAACGTGTTATTGTTTCCATCTGTTATAATATTAGTCTTCACTAAGAGGTCAGCTACACCGAAGATTAAGAGAGCTTACTTCTAAAGTATCTGTGCGCTAGAGGTTGGGTCATGAGTTCATCCCCAACACCGACTAGTTGGACTTCTCGTTCATGCAGCAATGTCATTCTACAGAACGTATCATTGTCTAGAAACTCCACCTGGTATTGATGGCAACGGACTCGGCAGATTTTGTTTAGTATTAAGAAATCAAAAGGTGGCCTGTCAGGAAGCTGTGGTGGATATATGACGTGGGAGGACCATAACATTTGTGTGGGCCTGGGGGAAAGTAGGAATAGGTGGCAGTCGTTCCCTCCAGCAGCGAACGACGAGAGCCGGCCTTGGACAGCTGTCCGATATCGCTCGTGACATTGTCCGTGTAACCGTGACACCAACAGGCCTGCTGTTGTGAGGGTTGAGGGCAGACATTGCGTCTCTCTGCTTATTTCAGTGTTGTCCCGTTTGTTGTCACACTATCATTGACTCACCTGGTTTTCTTGGTCGTGACTGCCACGTTTTGTGTTTGTGTTGCTTAGTGTTGATTACTTTCAGCGGTTACGTTGTTTGTGAAATTTTACAGTTCACTTTCACTTTTAGCAATGTTTATTTCCAAAGAAATTAACATCCAGTTCAACATTCCAGCCATCTGAAAATCGGAGACCGCTACAGGAGCACTACGTTATCAGCACATTTGTTATTTCGTTTCAATGATTTTTATTATTTACTTTTGCATTCGTTTGATTTGAACTCAGGCGTAGTCTATATATGTGCTACTACGTTTAGTGCACCGGGCGGATTTTTGCGCGTGGATTAGCTTTCCTTATTACCAGTGTCTGTCGCCATCAGGGGGTTTCACTACGTCTTCAGAGATATTTGTAATTTACGTCCCAAAGCCAAGGACGAGAAGTTAACATTTTACTACAATTGGACAAGTGTAGAAATTGAACCCACTACCACGGTATCAGCACACTGGAAGTTTAAGAACAAGCGCTCTTATCCGTGTGTCATGCAGACGTCTTCAAAGATGATTATAGACACGTATGCCACGCTGTGGTAGCAGCTGATGTTGTAGTCATGTTTGTGATCCGTGATAAGAAGCCCCATCACTCCCGGTACAGACTCAACCAGATATTCCAATGTTTGTGATCCGTGATAAGAAGCCCCATCACTCCCGATACAGACACAACGGGATATTCCAATGTTTGTGATCCGTGATAAGAAGCCCCATCACTCCCGATACAGACACAACGGGATATTCCAATGTTTGTGATCCGTGATAAGAAGCCCCATCACTCCCGATACAGACACAACGGGATATTCCAATGTTTGTGATCCGTGATAAGAAGCCCCATCACTCTCGGTACAGACTCAACCAGATATTCCAATGTTTGTGATCCGTGATAAGAAGCCCCATCACTCCCGATACAGACACAACGGGATATTCCAATGTTTGTGATCCGTGATTAGAAGCCCCATCACTCCCGATACAGACACAACGGGATATTCCAATGTTTGTGATCCGTGATAAGAAGCCCCATCACTCCCGATACAGACACAACGGGATATTCCAATGTTTGTGATCCGTGATAAGAAGCCCCATCACTCCCGGTACAGACTCAACCAGATATTCCAATGTTTGTGATCCGTGATAAGAAGCCCCATCACTCCCGGTACAGACTCAACCAGATATTCCAATGTTTGTGATCCGTGATAAGAAGCCCCATCACTGACGATACAGACACAACGGGATATTCCAATGTTTGTGATCCGTGATAAGAAGCCCCATCACTCCCGATACAGACACAACGGGATATTCCAATGTTTGTGATCCGTGATAAGAAGCCCCATCACTCCCGGTACAGACTCAACCAGATATTCCAATGTTTGTGATCCGTGATAAGAAGCCCCATCACTCCCGGTACAGACTCAACCAGATATTCCAATGTTTGTGATCCGTGATAAGAAGCCCCATCACTCCCGGTACAGACTCAACGAGATATTCCAATGTTTGTGATCCGTGATAAGAAGCCCCATCACTCCCGGTACAGACTCAACCAGATATTCCAATGTTTGTGATCCGTGATAAGAAGCCCCATCACTCCCGGTACAGACTCAACGGGATATTCCAATGTTTGTGATCCGTGATAAGAAGCCCCATCACTCCCGGTACAGACTCAACGGGATATTCCAATGTTTGTGATCCGTGATAAGAAGTCCCATCACTCCCGGTACAGACTCAACGGGATATTCCAATGTTTGTGATCCGTGATAAGAAGCCCCATCACTCCCGGTACAGACTCAACGGGATATTCCAATGTTTGTGATCCGTGATAAGAAGCCCCATCACTCCCGGTACAGACTCAACGGGATATTCCAATGTTTGTGATCCGTGATAAGAAGCCCCATCACTCCCGGTACAGACTCAACGGGATATTCCAATGTTTGTGATCCGTGATAAGAAGCCCCATCACTCCCGGTACAGACTCAACGGGATATTCCAATGTTTGTGATCCGTGATAAGAAGCCCCATCACTCCCGGTACAGACACAACGGGATATTCCAATGTTTCTGATCCGTGATAAGAAGCCCCATCACTCCCGGTACAGACTCAACGGGATATTCCAATGAGGACTGTAAGTATTGTGGTCTATTTAAAGCTACCTTGTTTATGTGCTCGAGGAATTCTGAGCTCCATGAATAGGACGTCGAGTGTTGGCTTGTAAGTTTGGGGATAGTACTTAACACGAAGCAATAACTTTGCTGCTTGTATCTTTGGCCTCAGAAAGAACTACTTTCCTACAGTGTGGATAAATGACCTTTGAGCAAGACCACATCAAACAATTTGTATAAGTATTAGTTTTCGCTTACCAAATATTAACATATTTTTCTCGTTGCTTGTGTCTGTATGTGTGCGTGTATGTGAGTGTGAGAGAAAGAGATAGAGAGAAATAGAGAGAGAGAGAGAGAGAGAGAGAGAGAGAGAGAGAGAGAGAGAGAGAGAGAGAGAGAGAGAGAACGATGAACTTCAACGAAGAACGCCAAGTTTGAGAAAATACAGTATTTCTGTCAAGAATGATTCACCCAAAACCTCGCTCTATCTCTCTCTTTCAGTCGCTGAATGTTTGCAGCGAGTGTAGATCTGAACAGGGCAGTATCGAATTTTACATCATTCCACAACATCTAAAATTCATTCCTATGAGCATCGTATCCTAATCGATATTCAAATGAGTAGTCTTAATGTTCCTGCAGCTGAAGATTCTCCGTTCTGATTCGCTGGAGTCAGAGACCCAAGCGTAGCCAATAACATTCTTGGACAGGGCACTTTGCACAGCTCCAGCTCTCGGACGTTTGGGCTGAATCTACAAACAGACCGCTGCAACTTCAACACGAGGTATGCTGTAAGCCCAGCTATAGACTTAGACTAGACATAGGGACTTGAATATAGATTAACTCATTACAAGTTTGTTGTAATTATTTCTTAACTGCATGAAACACTTTCATTTGTTACATATTGTAGTTTCTTTTGTGAGTAGATAAAACATAGCAAACAAACAATAACTTAAAAAAATAAAAACATAAACCACTTGATTTGTCCTCGAAAAGGAAAGCCTGTCGGCGGAGGTCGGCAGTGTTTCAGCAAGAGAACAATCTGTTTAACGAGGCAAGATTTGTTGGTTAGTATGAGCATTGTTGATTTATAAGTTGAGCATCGACTTGCTTCGGTGCTCATCACTTTAAACATGATTGCATTTAAGACAAAAGGGTTTCGTGTCTTTAACTGCGTCACTAGCTAGTAACGGTTGTTTTGTCGCTGGTGTGTGAAATGTTAGGCCTTCTTAGGCTCTAAACCACAGCACAATGGAATGGGGTGAGCAGTTCACTTCCTCGCTGCCATGTTTTTCAGAAACAGTTGCCGGAGAATTCTACAAACTGTCCGGCATCAATTCTGTGAGCCTGGGTTGACCCCAGAGCCTCCTGGCCGCAACAAGTAACGTTTCCACTGCTGGTGTTTGACCCCGGACTGTTTACTTGGCAAACACGCGCACTAACAATAGAACTGTCGTAGCTACTCATTGACTTGTCAGTGCAATCATTTGGTTTGTTTAATCAGTCTTAGATGCTGGTAATTGCAGTCATTGTTATTTCCGTATGTTTTAGTGTAGCAAATGATAACTGATCAACTGAGTATCTTGTAAGTTGTACAACAGTTCCATGTTTGTAACTTGACAACTGTGAGAACCATTGACTGGCAGTCGCGGTAGCGTTGACGCTTGCTTGTCGGTGGTCAGGGGTTCCAATTCTCATCGAGGCAGGTTTTAAACACTGACCGGGCTTATAGGTCGCCCCAGCATAGCATGGGTACCAGAAAATGACATGAGAAATAAAGGCGGCCGGCAAAATCTAGACCCCATTACCAGCGAGTGCCGGGTGGTCTACATAAATATTATTCTGGTGCCGTGTAGTCACAAGGCCTCTAGACGTGTGTGCGTGCCCTTACTTGACTCCATGGCTGCCTCGTGCACCGGCCAGACAGACAACGGGCAAGTCATTGGTGCTTTCTTAAGTTCGGTAATCGGTAATTTCAGTCGCAATTACATTTAAATAAAATTATTAAATAGCGGGTACATTCATTAGCAGGTAAATTCTGTCGCACGGACATTTGGTAGTGGACAAGTGAATAGATAGAAAAGAGGTATATAAGATATGCAAAGTGTCGGTGTAATTGAGATGTATGCTTCACGAGAAATATTGTTGACAAATGAGTCAAAGGTAGCATTTTGTAGGAACCAGTAAAGATGTGGAAATGGTCTGTTCGTAAATTTCAACACGTGTCATCTGCAAACAATGTCTCCTTGCTCTCTTGATAGAACTAATGTTATTTAGATAATGTATACATGTAGTAAATTATATATAACCAATTTCCTTTCATCCTAACACCTCAGTGCGTTTTTCTTCTCTTCCATTCATGTTTAACTCAAGCGTAGTCCATTCATATGATACTACTTCTAGTAAACTGCACTGATTTTTGCGTGCGAATTAGCTTTTCCCATTACCAGTGTCCTTAACCAGCAGGGGAACCCATTCAGACTTCTGAGGTACTTGTAATTTATCCTACACAAGGTAAGGGCTGTACCCGCTACCTCGACATCAGCACACCGGCATTTTAAAAGCGAGTGCTCTAATTCATTCATCCACGCTGATCTCACTAAGTACGTGCTATTGAAAAGTATTTTCACAATTATACAGAAAGAATAATAATGTAATCACCATGTGCCGTGCCGATAGACGTTGGCGGTCTTGGCTCGCCGTCTCACACCATCACCACAGATCTGATCTGGTCAGGGTGTTTGTCCCGGTTATGTCGTATGGCCAGGCCATTCACATGTTTATCACTTTTGCTTCCCGTTGGTTTTTTCCCATCAAATTTGCAGCTGTTTTTTTTTTAGCCCGATTATTTCTGCTCATGATGTGCCACAGATCTTAACTGGCTCTTACCAATTTACGATTTTAATTTGCTTCAAGCAGTTATGGCCACGGGGATATGAAAGTATAGACCGAGGTACATATCAGGCAATGACCTTATGGGATGGGATGTTTCACTCTCTTTCTCGCCGTCAGTCCTATATAGAACAACTGTTGCTATTCGTTTTACAAAGCTTAAGATTTAACAGCGAGAGGTTCAACTTCATTGCACCGGGTTTCATCCCATATGGCTCGGTCTCTATCCGCAGTGCAGCCTATCGAAAGTACAGGGCAAAGAGCACGAACTCCGTAGGCCAGGTATATATATATATATATATATATATATATATATATGTGTGTGTGTGTGGTGGGGGGGGGGGAGGGGGGCGAATGGGTCAACTCTCTTCCCAGTCGGGAATCAATCGGAAGATGTGAGCTGGCACATTGTGCCGTGTTCACTGTTGCTTTTTCAGACATCCAGACCGTTTAGACAAAAGAAGAACAGAACACCACAGTAACAGTATGATACCGTATGTTCTGTTAGATACTGGCATGCAGCATACAAGACTAGAATGTCGATGTCATACAACCATTTAACTGGCGTGATGGGAAAATAATCCCATCCTGGTGTTTTCCTCGAGTCCTAAAAATATCAACAGCATTGAATAAACGCCCAATGATGAAATCATCCACGCAAAGCTTTTGGAGATAGATAATTCGTTTATCTTCGTTGTAAACATTGCAGAACACGGCTTAAGTAACACAGCTCATGTCTACGGGAATATATGGAATATATATTTATGAAGTAGGCAGTTTAGCGAAATTATCAAATATCTTTAAAGCAATGCAGACATATGTACCAGAAAGCTTCAGTATGATGCCATGTAGCCACAGTTTCCAATTTTTTTATGTTGCCAAATAAGTGCACTAATCGAGGCTGTAAATATTGAATTTAAAAAAAAAATATTTAAGTTGAGGATGGCGTTTGCTTTCTGTTACAGAGACACCTTGAAGTGGTTCTCACTGAAACATCACAAACACCTCACTGCTCAGGTCACAAGTGCCGACAATGTCCAGACATCAAGTCAACAGTCAACAGGTGCCGCACGTGAGAAGTGCTTGCAGATGCTCCTACACAGGTAAGACAAAACACCTTACAACTTTCTGATATTCCATTATGATATTCATCAACGGCTGACATTGTGTTCATCGTTATCATAATTGTCTTCTTCGTCGCCATAGCCACCAATGAGCAAGTCCTACAAGAAACAAATGAAACTTTCAATAGATCCGATAAATTAGGCATGGACATTCACACTTGTTGGCCAAGTCATGGGGGGAAATAAACTGGAAAATCTAGTGACAACTGGCAAGATTGATGGGGACAGAGTAAAGGTGAAGCAAAGAGATACTTATGTGTATGGTTTGGCCATTCGTCATAAATAAGACAAGAATACAGACCTGATCCATGACTTTGGTGATCTTGTGAGCTGGCCAACCATGACCGCACTCACTTATCGACACGGCACGTGATGATGATGAGCTTGTGTTCATTTTCCCAAATTAATTTGATCTTGTTTGTGTCCGGACTGTGGGTTCTTGTTTCAGTCTTACTCTTTATATCATTATCTATTAAACAATTAACAACACCCATCACTAGGTTCCACAATCAGATGTCTTGGCTGAGAACTTGCCTTTGAAATGTCGGCGTCTTAGTTGTAATGGAGACCTTGACATGGAACGGTGATGTGACAAGTGTACAGGCTAGGTTTCCTGGCTGTAACAAGCGAACCCCGGCTTCCTCAGCCATGACGCAAGCCTGATCATCAACAGCTGGGGCTTGCATTAGCAGATGATAGCGCCCTCAGACAGTCCCGGTAGTCATCTACTTCTTTATCATCATCGGCATCAGCGCCACAACAAACATCATCACCATCAACATACTCGTCACCTTCATTTTTACCACTGCTGATGCCAGTTTAATAATGATGATAATAATAATAATAATAATAATAATAATAATAATAATAATAATAATAATAATAATAATAATAATAACCATCAAAATAATGTAATTTCAACGACATCACCACCGCCGTCATTATGTACATTATAATCATCATCATTCTCTTCTTCTGTATCATTGTAGCCCAGCCACCACCAGGTGACGTCATCACACTCACCATCATCATTTATATTGTCATAATCATCATCACATTCATTATCATTATCACTACCACTAACATCAAAGTCACGATCATCTCAATTTTCATCATTATTTCCAGCTTCGTTATTCTCATTACTATCACCACAACCATCACCGTCACCACAATTACAGGATGACTTCAATGAAATAGCATGCCGTTGTAGGCGTGTACGTGTTCACACGTCTGTGTACGTGCGCCTGTGTGTCTGTGTCTGTGTGTGTGTGTGTGTCTGTGTGTGTGTGCACGCGCGCGTGTTTGGGCATACTGTGTCAAATACAGGGCACTATTTTACTGTGCTGTTTCTTTCGCAGTTACAGACTCGTGGAAATTTTTCAGGGTGGACTCTTGCAAACAATTTAGTCGTCATCCTCATGAAAAATGTTCTGTCAACAATGATAGGTTTCTCTTCATTAAAACACCTACAGTTGATACTGCGGGTTAAACTCGATAAAGAATGAACGTGCAGCACAAGAGTTCAGATCTTAGTTTTCAAAGTAAGCGCAGTTGGTAATTACTAACTTGGCGATTTCGAAGACGGAGAAAATATGAGATTGTGGCAAATATCAGGCTTTGGGCATTATGGGAGAAATCGCTGAGAGAGTCCTTTAGTAAACATCTACAATCAGCGTGCACACAGCAATTCTGTGTCCTTTATAAATACTCCCCTTTTTCTCTCAGAAATAAGCATCCAAAACGGACGTATTGTAAATTGTCAAATAAGATTATGAGCCCCATCTCAACATCATAGAGGGATGTGGTGCTATACCCATATATTCTTGAACAAACGCCATTCGATGGCTGAGGCGGTCATTATCACGCCTCGTCTTTCCTTGTAGGAAATGTTCTGGTGTACATTATATGAAGCTCGCTCGACCTCGGTCCTATGACGTCACGAGACATGGTGAACACCCGGTGAGCAGGCCTGTGCGATATCCACTGGGACACATGAGCTCAGACTGCTGTACGTGTAAATCATCAACCAATGGCACGTGTTCCAGGAGAAGATGCTCCAGCAGATCATACATTTACTTATGGGATATTTCCAGCATGACAGTTTTCTCTGTCCCTGGGAAGTCTGCAGATACAAACTGCAGCTTCATTCACTGTCAAACTGGAAGCCTTTGATTTAGATGTCCCTCACGCGTGAAGCTGTGGGCAGATCAGAGTTCCTTTTGTTGTTGGTCCCTGGGCTATCAATGTCGTGAGTGCCCCAACAGACAATGGAATATCAAGTCTGTTTAACAACACCCAAACACGCACCCCCGAATCACAAACATACGTTTTCGCTGCAGTTGTTGGACAAAAGATTATAAAAACATGTATAACATCTGGTATTACTTACGGCAGAGGCAGGCATAATCTAAGGGGGACAACATAGGTGTTTTCAGAATCAGTTCGCTGCGGAAGCACAGCCACCACAACATTCCCAACTCTGCTGTAGGAGACAGAACACCTACATATGTATCCTGAGTACTACAATGTCGATTCTGGTTAAACAATTGGTTAATAATTCAATCAATCAAATGATTCAACAATCATTCTTGTGGTCATTCATATTTCTTCTTTCCTTATTCTTCATTCACTCTCTATCCCAGATTAGCCCATAGACTCTCAACCAGCTCACCCCAAGTCCTCCTATCTTTACTATCCCATGCGGCTCCGTCCATGCCCCGCCCATGTATTTATTTCTGTCTCTATTTATCTTCTCTACGTGTCTTAGGTCTTCCTCTATTGCTTTTACCCTATGAATTCCAGACATAGATCTTTCTAGCTATACGACTCTGAAGTTTGCACAATCATATTTACTTTCTAGATACACGACTCTTAAGTTTGCACAATCATATTTGCTTTCTAGCTATACGACTCTTAAGTTTGCACAATCATATTTACTTGCTGGATACACGACTCTTAAGTTTGCACAATCATATTTGCCTTCTAGCTATATGACTCTTAAGTTTGCACAATCATATTTGCCTTCTAGCTATATGACTCTTAAGTTTGCACAATCATATTTGCCTTCTAGCTATATGACTCTTAAGTTTGCACAATCATATTTGCCTTCTAGCTATATGACTCTTAAGTTTGCACAATCATATTTGCCTTCTAGCTATACGACTCTTAAAGTTGCACAATCATATTTACTTTTACTTTCTAGCTATACGACTCTTAAGTTTGCACAATCATATTTACTTTCTAGCTATACGACTCTGAAGTTTTCACAATCATGTTTACTTTTTAGGTATACGACTCTGAAGTTTGCACAATCATATTTACTATCAAAGAAAGAAACAGAATTGCGTGGAACATCATTCTAGCCGTTGGTGATATGAAATGAAACATCCGAATGTAGCCGAAGCTTTCAGGCAATTTTAAGACATGACAATGTGACCTAGTTACCAAAGCTAAGACATATTTCATCCAAATAAGACCTTTCTGAAAATAGAGAAATTAGATTTCAGAATTAAACCTTCACTATAATAATCTATCAGTCTGATATTTATTAGCCTGAAGTAGGAAGGTTATTGTTCGTTGTAGTATTCACAATCATACGGTATGCTGATGACAGTATTAGTAGCCCCAAAGGTAATATGTGTAACTGTACATTGATCAAATGGAGACAGACAGGTATGTAGCTAAATAGGTTGGTTAACGACAAATTACATTTTTATTGTCAAATAAGAAAGAAAAAAAAAAACAATGTCTCACCCCACCCCCACCCCCCATCCCACCCCCACCCCCATCCCACCCCCAACCCCACCCCCTTTGTGAATGTTAATAATAAATACAGAAACATTATATCGAACAATTTATTGTCTAGTACAGTGGTTCTCAACCTTTTTTCGCCCATGGCAAACCTTTCACCATATGTTCAGAATGTCACCCGCCCCCCCCCCACCCCCTTTTTTCCAAAATGTCATTCCCCCTCACACCCATATATATATATATATATATATATATATATATATATATATATATATATATATATATATATATATATATATATATATATATATATATATATATATATATATATATATATATATATATATATATATATATATATATATATAAAATGCCCTGCCAACTGACGTATGCGTTGATGTCTCTTCGCAGATCTCAGTCTTTGTTTGGTGTACTGGATCAACTCTGCTGATAATATTTTCCCATGCCACAGTCCCAATCCACCCAGCTTCATTTCTCTTGGTCAGCCTCTACCGTTCTTTCCAGTTGTCACGATGTTCTTCAACGCCTCTCTTCTCATCACATGACCAAAGAAAGCTGTTTGTCTCATTCATATTGTTGTATATAATGTTCTATATAGTTGTATTAGCCGCTTTCTAGCAGTCGTATGTTAGTTACTCTGGCAGTCCAAGGAATTCGCAACAATCATATCCGGAACATATATAGCATTTCCGCATTCTCTTTCTTACATTCAATGATAGTGACTTATTGCATAAGATACATTGTATTCTTTGAAATGCAGCTTTGCTTGCCCTTTTCTGTTCTTAACCTCTGTTCAGCTTCCATTTAATTTTACAATTGTCCCTTGGTATTTAAATGTAAAGAGTTAGTTAAGCATTTTCCGTTCTATTCTTATCAAACATTTGCATCATCATCATGTGCCATGCCAATAAGCGTGGGCGGTCATGCTTCACCATCTCACACGATCCCAGAGTCGCGGATCAGCTCTGTGTTCTTGTCTCGACTATACCACGTGACCAAGCAATTCAGTTATTTACTTCTCTGCCTCCCTCTTATTCTTTTTCCATCGATCTTGCCAGTTATAACCAAGTTCTCCAATTTGTTTCTTCTCATAATGTGTCAAAAAAAAAAATTGTGACTGTCTACGTCTAATTTCTCTAATCTGTTTACGATTTTCATTTGTCTTTTGGTTTTTGTGCCTGTCCATGGTATTCTTTGCATTTTCCTCAGAAGCCACATTTCCACACCCACCAGATATTTTTCAGCCTGTCTGCTCATTGCCCACGCTTCACATCCATACAAAAGTACAGGTTCATCGTAGATGTTCAACTCTCTTTTTCTCGTTGCAAATGACATCTTTTTATTGGTCAGTGTGTTTTCTATCTTGCAAAAGGCTGCCGTAACCATGGCCATTCTTGTTCTAATCTCTTAGAGTCATCTCCCATCAGATGTTATGACTGTTCCGAGATAATTGCACCGATTCACTTGTTTAAGAATATTCCCACTTACCTGTATATTACATTGTGTTATTTTCTTCTTCGTAGTGACTGTGTCTTCTTACAATTTAATTTTAACCCTAGTTGTTCACTGTATGCAACAACAGCAGGTCCTGCTCATCGTCTGCAATCAATACTGTATCATCCGCATATCTAATGTTATTGATGTAAAACAAGCCTAAACAAGCCTAGCATATTCCGCAGCTCAGCTGTGGAACAGTCTTCCACAAGAAATCAAAGACATCACCAATCCCTACACATTTAATCGCAAATTATTCGAACACTATCTCAGTGCAGGTTACCTTCCCCTTTAATAATAATAAAAGCAATAATAACAATAATAAAACCCAGTTTAACAGTTAGTCGCCCTTTGGTAGACAGTACGTTCCCCATAGCAAATAACAACTGCCACATCATTCATTAATTTTAGTGAGTCACGTAGTAGTGACTTTTGCATTTCTTGCATGTCTTTATAATGTATATTATTTATATTGTTGTTGTTGTCAGTTAGCCTCGAATGATTTGTGGATGAAATAATGTGTGAAAGAGAGTGATAGAAGGGCAGAATGCTCAACGGGCCTGTGTGCCCAATTCTTAACCCTTTGAAAATAAAGTCTGTTCGTTCGTTCGTTCGTTCATTCGATGTTATGTCCCCCAATGGTTATTCCTTTCATATCTTCAAAATTTCTGAAAATATATTTTCAATGTATAGTGAAAAAAAGATCTGGAGACATTACACATCCCTGTAGCACAGCTCTCTTAATAGGCTAATATTGATCTACTTCATTATCAATTCTGATGGTAGCTTGTTTCCAATATGTTTTTACAAGTCTAAGGTCTTTCCCATAAATTTGGAGATCTCCAAGCATCTTCATCATGTTGATATGTCTCACTTTATTGAAAGCCTTTGTGTAGTCAATAATGCAAAGATGTAGGTCGTTTACTTCTATAGAACGTTCAATTAATATTCTCAGCATATACACAACTTTTACTGTGCCCTTGCCTTCTACAAACCCACATTGTTCTTCTCCTATTTCACGTTGTATTTCCTTCCTAACTCTGCGTGATAATTCTTAACAAAATCTTCGTGATGTGGCTCATTATACTAATTGATCTATGTTGATCACATTCCAAGGTTCCTGATGTCTTTGGAGTTGTAATAAATACACAATTACATAATTCATGAGGTATATCTCCAGTATCGTATACTGTGTTCAGCAGTATGGTGACTTGATCTATTCCATATTCTTCTAAAACATTAATCATTTCTGTTTTGGTGCTGTCTGAACAGGAGGTCTTGCCAGATTTCATATGGTTAAGAGCATTCTGAACCTCCATCTTCAAAATTGATGGTCCTTTACTATTATTTCGAATATCATACTGTTCTTCTCTGTTATCATCATAAAGATTTTTCACATAATCTATCCATACATGTAAAACCTGATCTTTTTCTATTACGATTTTTCCGTCTGTTGTTTTTATGGTACACCCACATTCCTGCACCGGAGGCGTACACGGTGACTGATGCCGTCCTCCTACTAGATATGTATATTTGTGTATCCTTCATTGTTGTGTGCCAAGCAAGTGCTCTAGTGCAGTGGTTCTCAACCGGTTGGGAATTCCCCCCCCCCCCCTCAAGGGGGGAATTTTAGGGTTTAAGGAAGATATTAAGACCATAAATTGGCTTCAGGACCACACAAAACGCGATCGTCCCATTTTCTTGAATTATGTATGAGTATAGCGTACAGTTGTGTGAGTGTGTGCATTTATATATATATATATATATATATATATATATATATATATATATATATATATATATATATATATATATATATATATATATATATATATATATATATATATATATATATATATATATATATATAATGTTTTGCATATCCTTTACAGGACATCGCTGTCAACATCAGCATCTTTCAGCTGTATGTTGATTTCTTGGCAAGATTACGCTCAGTAGTTTGCCATTGCTTTCTGAGCGGCCGGCTCAGTTATCCCGCAAGTCACCAGCGGGGATCGAACCGCTCCCAGCTCTCGCCCCGCTACGAGACTCCGCGTGATAAACGATATTACGGAGAAAGTGTTGTAACCCCTCGGCCAGAGAGACCGGCTATATATTATATATATATATATATATATATATATATATATATATATATATATATATATATATATATATATATATATATATATATATAGGTGTGTGTGATTGGGGGGGGGGGGGGGGGGGGAAATAACATTTTGAAAGACTGAAAGGGGGGAATAACATTTTGAACATATGGTGAAGGGGTGCATGGGCCAAGAGAGGTTGAGAACCACTGCTCTAGTATTTTCCCACACCTTCTAACACAAACTTGAGCATATTGCCTTTATCTTCTGTTTCCCCACACATATTAAAACACACTTGAGCATATTGCCTCTAATATCTGCTGTTTCCCCACACATTCTAGCACACACTTGAGCACCATCATCATCATCAAGTAATCTGCCAGCTGGCGTAAGCGTTCATGGCTCTCCACAGATCTCGGTCTTTGGTGTTCTGGATAAACTCTGCTGATGGTATTCCTCCATGCCACTGTCTCAATCCATCCAGCATAATTTCTCTTGGTCTGCCTCTGCCTCTCTTCCCCTCGATCTTCCAGTTATCACGATGTTCTCCAGTGCCTCTCTTCTCATCACATGACCGAAGAAAGCTGTTTGTCTCTTTCTTATTGTTGTATATAATGATCTTTTTTCATTTTTTTTTTCTAGTTTCACTTGAGCATATTGCCAGTAATATCTGCTGTTTGTCCAAATATTCTAACACAAACTTGAACATATTGCTTCTAATATCTGCTGTTTGTCCACATGATCTAACATAAATTTGAACATGTTGCCTCTAATATCTGCTGTTTGTCCACATGTTCTAACACTACTCGCTCACTAATTCCTCTATCCAAAGAGCACCAATTAGTGTATGTGACTATATTTCTCACAAATTGATTAATGTTGTTTCAATCTAATTTCACGTCTTTGGAATGATATTGATTTGTATTTCTCTGTATGGCATAGCTCACATATGTATAAATACATTCTCCACCGCATATTGCCTCTAATATCTGCTGTTTCCTACACGTTCTAATATATACGTGGGCATATTGCCTCAAATACAGAACCTGAGCCTTCATTAGATGATATTATATGAGCAATTAAGAACCTAAAGAATGGTAAATCACCAGGATGTGATGAGATACCAGCTAAATTAATTAAAGAATGCGGAGAAGAAAGCATACAAATCTATCACGCATTGTTTAAAATAGATATGGAAATATGGTATTTGGCCAAACAATTGAAAGAGAACTATCCTCATTCCAATACCCCAAAAAAGGGTAACTTAAAATTATGCACCAACTACAGAACTGTTGCCCTGGTTAGTCATGCAAGTAAAGTTCTACTAAAAATCATAATGAGAAGACTTCGTAAGAAAATGTAAGAAGAGATTAACCTGGTTCAAGCTTGATTTAGACAAGGAAGAGGAACAAGAGATCACATATTCACCATGAATTTAATAATAGAGAAATGTAGATAAATTCATGTACACCTATTCTCACGTTTTGTGGATTATTTAAAGGCATTTGGCTGTGTAAAATATCAGAAGTGTTGGCACATTATGGGGAAAATGGGCTTTCCAACAACTCGTAAAAATGCTCTATTAGACTAACAAGCAGCGGTTAGAACAGATGGCGAGACATCAAGCAGGTTTGACATCAAGCAAGGCGTCCATCAGGGCTGTGTGTTGTCCCCCTATTTGTTTAACCTGTACTCCGAAATTATAATGAGAAATGTCAGAGATGATATAGCCAAGGAGCAATATAATGCCCTAACTATTGGTAGTCATGAAATACCAGAGATTCGATATGCTGATGATACAGTATTGCTATCTGCATATTGTATAGAAAAACTAATAACCTCAACCCAAAAGAATATGAAAATCACAACTTATATCTTAACATAGCAAAATCAAAGATAATGCGTACAGATAAAACTAATATAGTTTCTCCACACGTTCTAAAACTGATTTTGTTGTTTGTTGTTTATTTTAAATGATGAGGAACAAACTATATATACGAATGGGGACAGAGAGAATGAAATTGTAGGCTCAACCTCGATCTTAAAAAGTAGACAAGTTCGACTACACTGCACTGGGTTTTTATTCTATATGGTTCAGTCTCTTTCCGCAGAGCGGAAAGCGTCGCACAAAGCACGAACTCCATAGCTCTAGTGATGACCCTCATGAGTCTCCGAAAAAATGCACTCGTGAACCAAAGGACGCGGCCCGGAATCGAACCCACAAGCTTCGGAGCCCGAGCCAGACGGCTTGACCACTTCGCCAAGGAAACTCCGCCAACCTCGATCTTACCGCCTTGAGAAAAGAGTAGTCTAACCACCGTGTCAATCTAGATTGGCAAGTTTATGTTCTAACTGCTCTGGGATATGGGTTCGCGAATAAAAAACCCCTACACTCTGTGTCAAAACCTAACTGCTCTGGGATATGGGTTCGCGAATAAACAGCCATACATCTCTGGTGTCAATCCTAACTGCTCTGGGATATGGGTTCGCGAATAAACAACCATACATCTCTGGTGTCATATCTATCGGGTGAGTGTTGCCGGTGTCGTTCATCTATCCAGTTTGGGGCGGCACCGCGCCTCCAGATTCGCCCGGCAGACGAGCTGAGATGATCAGTGTTGCCCATCAGACAAAAACAATGTGCCACTGTACTGTGACCTGGTGTGCAATGTGCCACTGTACTGTGACCTGGTGTGCAATGTGCCACTGTACTGTGCCCGGTGTGCAATGTCCACTTACTGTGACCTGGGGTTTGGGCCCCGGGTCAGCTCTGTAGCTGGGGGTTTATCGGGCCGCAAAGCCATCGATTGCCTCTCTGTGTTTCTTTAATTATACGAGTTATTTCCCCTTGATTACGGCTCTCAGAATTGTGTATGATTATATTATCAATCTTGGCCAAACGAAAACAAGTGGACACGTTCAATCATGGTTTGATTGGCAACAGCCAGGACATTGGCAGAACTCGGGTAAATGTTGGACAATATGTAAGTGTAATGAGATACAAGAAACAGGAGGGAAAAGGGGGAGGGGGGAGGAAGAGAGAAAAAAGAAAGAGAGAATGGATGGATGGAGGGAGGGAGAGAGAGGTGCATAAATATAGGGCAGGAGGCTGACGGGTGGAGCAGTAATTGATAAATGACTCAACAAAGTGGATGTGAACGCCAGGAATGGCCGGCTCATGGAGTGTGACGTCCTGGGGGTACCCAGTGGTGGCCCAGAATGCAGTGGCCTGTGTCTGTCTGCACAGAAGAGGCCCGCTTGCTGGCAAATGAAGTGCACAAGATTGGGGGGAGGGGGTGTGGGGGCACGGAGAAAACAGGATAATCTCAGTTGTGCGTGCAGAAAATATAGAATGTTTTCCATACAGGAATGTCTATTCAAATATACAAGTCATTCGTGTTTATCCGCAGAATGACAATTTTATTACAGCCAAACAAGTAGCAGCAGCACAAACATTGCACCACTAATGGCTACAGGCCAAATTCCAGAATTTAAGAGATGGCATCTTGAGCTTAGTACACCCCCAGTGTTCGCCTCTTGGTATTGTATCTGATTGTGTTTCCTGTCTTCATACGAGCCCACTGAGGGATATGTCTGTTTTTCTTCATCTTCGAGTAAGCTTGCTTTTTATTTTAATGTTTTGTGGGCTCAAATTTTCTTTCTTTTCTGATCTGCTGATCGAAAGAAAAGGGCAAAACACATTCAATGTCCTTCTTTCTGCACTTTATATTTGGTATGCCTGTTACGTTTGTTTCTGTTCCATGCTGACAGATTAGATCTAGTGTTGGTTTTTTTTTTTTTTCCCCTTTCGTATTTCATTGTCTACCATTCTCTCTTTGCAGTCGTTGGTTTATACATTTAGTTGCAGCACTCTACCTTTATTTTATGTTAGGGGTCTTCTATTAGTGTTCTTTGTTATATTTGTCTTGGTTTTATAGTCTCTAGTCATTACGTTCATTCCTTTGAAGATTTCTTGATTTCTCACTTTCCGCTGGTGTTCCTCCATGCCTGTATGCGGGTCTTGTAGGAATTGTATCTTGCTTTTTTCTCTAACGTATCGTTTGTGACCCAGTCCTGAGTCTGGTATGAGGTACTCAACCTTTGGCTGAGGACCTCTAGCCTGTGAGATAATTTATCCAGATTCATCTCTGGTTGGACTAGCATCAGTATTTCCAACCCGTTCTTCACTTCTCTTGTTTATTCTTTGGTATTTCGCGGGCGTCATGGTGGTCTGGTTTGGTTCGTTAATATGGCTATATCAAGGGTCAATTAACAGCCGACAGGTGGCCGCGGTTGTGTGGTGGCTAGACGCTTGCTGCCGCCGCGGCGGTCATGGGTTTGAAACCCCACATGGCCAGATGTTTTAATTGACCGGGCTCCCAGGTAGAACAAACCTAAATCGGGTGCCAATAAATGTCTTGGGGACTAACGTGCTGGCCTGCGTGATCCTGACCACAGCATGTACCACAAGGCTTACACATCTAGCACAGCATGCACCACATGGCCTACTCACATCTAGCTCAACATGTCCAGAGTGCGAACGGCGTGTAAAAATGCCCTTTACTTACTTACTGACCAACAACCAAACAGTATTGACTATCATCATACTCTACTTACTGACCAACAACCAACCAGTATTGGTTATCATCATACTCTACTTACTGACCAACAACCAAACAGTATTGGCTATCTTCATACTCCGCTGACTGACCAACAACCAAACAGTATTGGCTATCATCATACTCCGCTGACTGACCAACAACCAAACAGTATTGGCTATCATCATACTCTACTGACTGACCAACAACCAAACAATATTGACTATCATCATACTCTACTTACTGACCAACAACCAAACAGTATTGACTATCATCATACTCTACTTACTGACCAACAACCAAACAGTATTGGCTATCATCATACTCTACTTACTGACCAACAACCAAACAGTATTGACTAACATCATACTCTACTTACTGACCAACAACCAAACAGTATTGGGTATCATCATACTCTACTTACTGACCATCAACCAAACAGTATTTACTAACATCATACTCTACTTACTGACCAACAACCAAACAGTATTGGGTACCATCATACTCTACTTACTGACCAACAACCAAACAGTATTGGGTATCATCATACTCTTCTTACTGACCAACAACCAAACAGTATTGGCTGCCATCATACTCTTCTTACTGACCAACAACCAAACAGTATTGACTTTCATCATACTCTACTTACTGACCAACAACCAAACAGTGTTGGGTATCATCATACTCTACTTACTGACCAACAACCAAACAGTATTGACTATCATCATACTCTACTTACTGACCAACAACCAAACAGTATTGGGTATCATCATACTCTACTTACTGACCAACAACCAAACAGTATTGGGTATCATCATACTCTACTTACTGACCAACAACCAAACAGTATTGGGTATCATCATACTCTACTTACTGACCAACAACCAAACAGTATTGACTATCATCATACTCTACTTACTGACCAACAACCAAACAGTATTGGGTATCATCATACTCTTCTTACTGACCAACAACCAAACAGTATTGGCTGTCATCATACTCTTCTTACTGACCAACAACCAAACAGTATTGACTATCATCATACTCTACTTACTGACCAACAAGCAAACAGTATTGGGTATCATCATACTCTACTTACTGACCAACAACCAAACAGTATTGACTGTCATCATACTCTACTTACTGACCAACAACCAAACAGTATTGGGTATCATCATACTCTACTTACTGACCAACAACCAAACAGTATTGGGTATCATCATACTCTACTTACTGACCAACAACCAAACAGTATTGGGTATCATCATACTCTACTTACTGACCAACAACCAAACAGTATTGACTATCATCATACTCTACTTACTGACCAACAACCAAACAGTATTGACTGTGGGATGTGGATTTTAATTTAAGAGAATATTTCGTTAAGTTGTCTAGGGAATTTGTTGATTCTCTGGTCACTGGTAGGATGCAAGATGATCAGGGATATTTACCACAAACACCAGGATAAAACACTTCAATCCTTGAAACAATGGCATCTGTGTGTAGGTTTCCCTTCCCACTTCATCACCCTTTAAATTAACTATAGTGTTAGAAGACATTGATTGTTCACAACATATAAACAACCACTGGTGAACACCACATTTACTTGATGTATACACCAACAAATTTTGGACAAAACAGTTCAGATATTAAATCAAGATCTGTAGTAACATATATATATATATATATATTTGTAATTACCACAATGCATTTTCAGAACAGGCATGTGAATGATTTGCATAATCAAAACATATTAACCCCATTGTCCCAAAAGAAAAAAAAAACAATGTTATTACAAACAACACAACAACCACAAATTGGGTCTGCTATCCTTAACATCATTAAGGCAAACAATGATCTAAGTACATAGAACCCAACATATAAATCAGTTGTTTCTGACACCCTTTACAATTCTCATATTTAAAAATAATGAGATGGTGTCAAAATACTATACCATAACCTTCATTGAAAAAAAGCTACTGACCTGTTACATCCATGGCATAGAAAAAAACACATATAAAAAGCAGTTTGTACTAATAATTAAACTAATTAATTATAGTATTCCTTTAGGCATTGCGGATGGGTATTCTTCTCCAGTGCGATGCAGTTAATGTCCATAATTATCCGGGACAGAAATAAATACTCACAGTCATGTTCTAATGTCCACTGAAGTAGGCTGCTGAATAATTATAATCCATATTAGGAAATAAATTCACCACATATCCCCTCCATTGGGGCTGAATTCACGAATTTTCTGTTGCCAATGGCTCGGTGCCAGTGTGAAATTGAGGTCTGGGTTGCTCATACCTTCAGGAGATGCATCTTGAGTCTTGGACCAAGGGTCTTCCCTATATCACCATATCCGATTAAAAGGATGCCGAACTTTCAGCTTCTCGGCTTATAATATCCGAATCTCAATCTTGTTCACAAGGATTTTTCACTCACCTAGTCACCAGTCTATAACCTGTTCCACAGTTGATGGCATTTTGGCTGACATTGGACCAGCACAGAGTTATGATTCAGTATTTCCTTTCAGTGTAGACATACAATGCTGCTTGTCATTCATTTGTCATACAACCTGCGGATGTTGGCACCTCCGAACTCGTGATTCGATACACAGTCCATTTACCCCGATTGCCACCATGTTGCCTTATTTACATGTACTCCACCGCTTCACACGCAGAGGGGAAGCCAGCTCTTTCACTAAGATATTTCCACTTGTTGCAGGCTTGGTCCTTTTATGTGGAGGATAACATATATTTTAATTGCTCAATAACCTAAATAATATGCATATAAATTATCGATGAACTGAAGAATTCTGAACTGTCATTGTAAGGATTAAAAGTAACATCAATTCGTTCCTATGAACTCAAAAAGTTGAAATTGAACACAAATTAAATTACATCAGCTTATACATAAATCCGTTATGACGAACTATGAATGTACTTTTTTTGTTTTTTGTTTAAAGAAAAAGAACAAAACGACGTCATGAATCCTCCCCCACAAAGCCTGAACGTTCAGTGTGAGACAAAGAAACTTCATCATTTCACATATAAATTCGTTCTGACCAACTCTGAAAGTACATTATCTGAGAAACAAAAAACGCACAACGTTAGAATTCCGCTACGATAAACTCTAAACGTTAATTATGAGAGAAAGAACTACATAAGCTTACACATAAAATCCTTGTTGACGAAATCGTAATATTCATTATGAGATAAGGAAACTACCCTACGTTTTAAATCCGCTGTGGTGAACCCTGAAGGTTAATTGTGAGGAAAAGAAATTACAGCAGCTCATAAATCACTTCTGGTGAATACTTAACGTTACTCATACAAACCTTCCCGCTTATTACAAAATTATACTGCTTATTTACTGAAGAGGTGAAGAAAGGGAAGCTAATAAGATGCAACTTTCGAAGTCGTCAAGTGTACTATATCAGAGTGTAGAGTAGTCATAGCAGGTATAGAATAGTTATACCCGGTATACTGTAGTTATACCTGCGTCTAGTATAGTATAGTTATACCAGGTTATATAATAGTTAACCCTATGCTACCAATCTCAAACTTGGACTTTATCCAAATTACACCTTCGCAAAATCAACACCTGCGAAATGAGATGCCCGAGGAGAGCTGCCAACTTAACAATCCGAGACCGAGTAAGAAATGCTATTATCAGACAGACTGTGGGATGAACACCTTGTGCCACATTTATTAAAAGACAGAAGATCAAGTGGTTTGGCTATGTCGTTAGAATGCAACACCAACAACTGCCATCACTGGCTCATCTGCGGCGAGACCACGAGGACGTCCAAGAAGAAAATGGATTGACGACATCAAAGACATTGTACAACCACACGGAATGATACTATCCAGTGCCGCGCACTGGAATGCAACTTATTCCTCCCTACGATGCTTGATGGCAAAAGTGGAAGATGATGATGATGATGATGGTGATGGTGATGATGATGATGATGATGATGGTGATGCTGATGATGATGATGATACAATAGTTATACTAGGGTACATAATATTTATATTAGGGTACAGAATAGTAATAACTGTTACAGTATAGCTAGCTATACGAGGGAATAGAATAGTAATACCAGGGAATAGTATAGTTATACTTTATTCTAGTATTGTTGTTTGTCCATCAAGAATGATGATGACCATTCATTTCATCCAGTGGGGTTGAAAGTATGGAGCCGTGAGTTCTAAGATGGCTGATAAGGCCTATTTTTGGCTCGAAATGTTCTTTGACAATGTGGACAAAGAATGCTTGACGTTTCTGGAGGAGGATTTTCTGCAGTGGTTTTTCTGTCCTGCCTTTTCTTTACAGCTCTTGCAGTCCTGGTTGCCTCACACGCGACGTAATTTTAATTTAATTTAATTACCCTTGCGTAATGATTCACGCCACGAATTTCGGTCTCTGGCTGCAGTCTCCCAGGTGTCATAATGAATTCCAAAAGCATTCAGTGAGATTTTCAGAGTGTCTTTAAAGCGTTTTCTCTGGTCGCCTTGGGAGCGTTTACCACAACGCAACTGCCGTAAAATATTCGTTTAGGGAGCCTGTGATCTGGCACGCGAGTCAAGTGACCAGCCCAGCGAATGTGATTCTTCATTAGTATAGTGTGGATACTGGGCATGGACGCTCTTTCTAGGACTTCAGTGTCTGGGATCTTATCTTGCCATTTAATTTTCAGTAGCTTCCTAAGGCAGACTGTGTGGAAGTGGTTTAATTTCCTAGCGTGTCGCTGATAAACAGTCCAGATTCTAGTATAGGTATTCCTGAGATGGTATAGTTAAACTGGAGCATAGTGTGGTTGCACCTGGGTCTAGTATAATTGTACCAGATTATAGTGTACTTAAAACAGGCTATACAGTACTTACACCAGGGAATAGAATAGTAATATTTGGATATAAAATTGTAATACGAGAGTATAGTATTATTATATCAGAGCATAGCAATCTGTATATCTGCCAAACTGTGAAGCGGAGGTGCCATTTGTAACTAGTGCAACTTGCATGAGAACATAGGGGTCGTCTTCTCCGTCTGGTTTTGTATTAGGTATATGGTGCTAAGCCATGTATTCATAGACTCAGCGACACAAGATGGCTGGAGTGGTCACTTCCACGACAACCGGTCGTATTTGTCCTGGTTGAGATGTGATGCAAACACACATACCCTTTTAGTTTGCCCTTTCACATACTGAGGTGAGGGTTCATTCAAAATCACGTAGACACACATTAACTGATGTTAGCGCATGTATATGGATGCACACATGAATGAACAGGAACACACACTACGCGCGCATACACACTCAAGAACATGAACGCACATACACACGTACATATACATTAATGAATATGAACTTACAGGCACATGTGCACGTGCATTCATGAACATAAACGAAAATATCACATGCGCGCAGACACGAATATGTATACTCACACGCTCGTGAACGCATACACTCCAACATTACAAGACCATCTTTCACTTTAACAAGCGTGCACATGCACCATCACACACACACACACACACACACACACACACATGCACACACACACACACACACACACACATCACACACGCACACTCACTGTACCACTAACTCGCTGATATTTGTTATTAGTTGACTCCCCCCGTCCATTCCACAAACCTCAGCGTTCACTCCAGCCACTCCCATGTCTAAACCACACTGGGGCCATACTGATTGCCAAGTCTGCTCGTTTACCACTCAAGCTGCCTGTCCTGTACCGTTCATCTGTGCTGGCGTTATACGAGGGGTCTTCACATGAAAATTGTAAGTGTGGTAGACATTACATGGCTTGTATCTTGTCAGTATTGTTAGTAAAGATGTCAAGAGGGCTGATCACGCGACTTCACGGTGCAGACGAGCACGGTGACGTCATAAGGACAGTTTAAAGATGGCCGTCCCACTTTTGACATGCACCAAATAGGAGCAGCGTTCTTTTATCCGTTTTATTTGGGGGGGGGGGGGGGGGGGGGGTGTAATCTCTGAAGGGGTGAAACTTATAGAAATTCATCAGCGAATGAAGGTCCAGTATTGCGATGCACACTGAACACTGACCACGGAGTCGATTTTTCTACAGGGATCCAAGCACCTTATCGGCGCTGGAGGACTTGCATTGAACGTAGTGGTGACTATATTGAAAAATGATACATTTGTTCTGTACTTTTTCAGAATATATTCACACACACACACACACACACACACACACACACACACACACACACACACACACACACACACAGACAAACCAAAAATAAAAGTGTAAGGTTTCCATTGGAAGCCCCCTCGTATGCCCTTGATAGACGTGTGTGAAACGGCGGCGAGGCCATGTGTGGGACATGTGTGGTTCTGTCAGACAGAAAACAGGATTTAAAGGGCAAGAGGATTCACTTCATTGCACTGGGTTTCATCCCATGTGGCTCGGTCTTTTTCTACGGGACGACCTGCTGAAAGTGTCTCACAAAGCACGGACTACATAGCTCCAGCGACGGCCCCAAGAAGACTCCGAGAAAATTTAACTCGTGAACCAAACGACGTGGCCCTGAATCGAACCCGCAACCTTACGAACGCGAGGCAGGCAGTGAAAACACTTGGCCATGAAGACTCCCTAGACAGGAGACGTCAGCTGTATCCATTACGTGTCCATTATTAGTGACGTCTGTAGCACTTGTTTACCAATGCTCGTTGTACGTCAGGGAGCAAGGGGACCCCAGTTTCAATATTTGGCTGTATAGTGGGGCAAAATGCCTTGTGGTTAACACACTGAGGTCAGTTATGCCGAGTGATAACACAAAAAAAACATTTTTTGTCTCTATTTTTTCGGGTTCTGCCAGCGTTGTTTTTTACATTGTATCAATCGTCGAAATGGCGTTATCAATAAATCAATAGATCCGATGCCGTCTCCACAAAGAAGGGTGGCTTATATGGTTCTTCAACGCCCTCTATCTCTCTGCGGCCCAGAAAAAGAATTATCTGTTTGAAGATGTAAAAAGAAAAAAAAAAAAAATATAGAAGTTCAAAAAAATAATATGTTTTTTTTATAGACTACAAAAAGCTTTTTTAGAGTAAGCAGAACGACTAATTAGTGCCTTTAAATTAGGAGTAGACGGAAAGGACAACTACTTATTTGTAAAATTGTACTGGAAAAAATGGGTCTATTGATGCGGTAAAACTTTCGGCCTAAGAGTAAAAAGAGAGTACGGAGGATTGTGCTGTCCCCAAGCCCCTTAACCTATACACAGAAAGAAATTTTTAAAAAAGTTGAAAGCTGGGCCAGATCAAAGGGAAAAATCAAAACAACTTAGATATCTGACAATGGGGTTTCCAGCAGAAAGTTAGCAAGAGTTGCAAGCCCTCGTTGAAGAAGTAAACGGGCCAGTGCAATGTGGTTAGATATTAACATCGAAAAAAAAAACTATAAAATTAGCAGTGAAAAGGAAAGGTCATAATGAACATACAGTAAACGGGAGTATTAAACCGAAACAATTTTTCCTTATCTTGGACATATGATAATAGATGATGGCAAAGTGAAAGGAAATCAAAAAGAGAATAGGAAGGGCCCCAAAAATGATTCAAGGGCTAAAACAGTATTAACATCTGGAGTTTAAATAACGCATTAAAAATGAGAATTGTCAAATGCTAGTATTTTCGTCCACAGGCATTCATTACTGTATGGCGGGAATCCGGACTTTGAACAAGCAACTAGAATGTCGCATAGAAGCCCGGGAGATGGGGATATACAACAATGGGTCTTTTTATGGAAACAAAAAAAAATAAATGATAGGCCCTAAAAAAACTGGGAATGAAGAAAAAGGAATGAAAAAAGAAAAGGGACAAGTAAAAATATTTTGGCCACATGATATCTTATAAAAACCTACTGGAAGCAAGGTTGAGGGCAACGAGCAAAGGTAACAACGATACAATGGAAAAATAAAACAAGAGATGGACGACATGCCCCGAAGAAATGTCGTAAGGCAAGGACAGACAGTTTGGAGGTCCATTGCAGCCAACCTTTTGCGGGGAAAGGCACCCTGATTGATTGACTCTCTGTTATACCGCTAAATCTGCGGTCCCATTGGGCCACCTGATTGATTGATCTCTCTGTTATACGCGCTAACATACTGCTGTTCCCATTGGGGCACCTGATTGATTGATCTCTCTGTTATACGCGCTAACATACTTGCTGTTCCCATTGGGCACCTGATTGATTGATCTCTCTGTTATACTGCGCTAACATACTGCTGTTCCCATTGGGCACCTGATTGATTGATCTCTCTGTTATACGCGCTAACATACTGCTGTTCCCATTGGGCACCTGATTGATTGATTCTCTCTGTTATACGCGCTAACATACTGCTGTTTCCCATTGGGCACCTGATTGATTGATCTCTCTGTTATACGCGCTAACATACTGCTGTTCCATTGGGCACCTGATTGATTGATCTCTCTGTTATACGCGCTAACATACTGCTGTTCCCATTGGGCACCTGATTGATTGATCTCTCTGTTATACGCGCTAACATACTGCTGTTCCCATTGGGCACCTGATTGATTGATCTCTCTGTTATACGCGCTAACATACTGCTGTTCCCATTGGGCACCTGATTGATTGATCTCTCTGTTATACGCGCTAACATACTGCTGTTCCCATTGGGCACCTGATTGATTGATCTCTCTGTTATACGCGCTAACATACTGCTGTTCCCATTGGGCACCTGATTGATTGAATCTCTCTGTTATACGCGCTAACATACTGCTGTTCCCATTGGGCACCTGATTGATTGATCTCTCTGTTATACGCGCTAACATACTGCTGTTCCCATTGGGCACCTGATTGATTGATCTCTCTGTTATACGCGCTAACATACTGCTGTTCCCATTGGGCACCTGATTGATTGATCTCTCTGTTATACGCGCTAACATACTGCTGTTCCCATTTCTTGATGTTGTCTCCCAATGATTGATTGATCTCTCTGTTTATACGCGCTAACATACTGCTGTTCCCATTTCTTGATGTTGTTCTCCCAATGATTGATTGATCTCTCTGTTATACGCGCTAACATACTGCTGTTCCCATTTCTTGATGTTGTCCTCCCAATGATTGATTGATCTCTCTGTTATACGCGCTAACATACTGCTGTTCCCATTCTTGATGTTGTCTCCAATGATTGATTGATCTCTCTGTTATACGCGCTAACATACTGCTGTTCCCATTTCTTGATGTTGTCTCCCAATGATTGATTGATCTCTCTGTTATACGCGCTAACATACTGCTGTTCCCATTTCTTGATGTTGTCTCCCAATGATTGATTGATCTCTCTGTTATACGCGCTAACATACTGCTGTTCCCATTTCTTGATGTTGTCTCCCAATGATTGATTGATCTCTCTGTTATACGCGCTAACATACTGCTGTTCCCATTTCTTGATGTTGTCTCCCAATGATTGATTGATCTCTCTGTTATACGCGCTAACATACTGCTGTTCCCATTTCTTGATGTTGTCTCCCAATGATTGATTGATCTCTGTGTTATACGCGCTAACATACTGCTGTTCCCGTCTCTTGATGTTGTCTCCCAATTGATGATTGATCCTCTCTGTTCTACGCGCTAACATACTGCTGTTCCCGTCTCTTGATGTTGTCTCCCAATGATTGATTGATCTCTGTGTTATACGCGCTAACATACTGCTGTTCCCATTTCTTGATGTTGTCTCCCAATGATTGATTGATCTCTGTGTTATACGCGCTAACATACTGCTGTTCCCATTTCTTGATGTTGTCTCCCAATGATTGATTGATCTCTCTGTTATACGCGCTAACATACTGCTGTTCCCGTTTCTTGATGTTGTCTCCCAATTATGCCGCTGTCTGCTGCTTGCTGGCCTGCCTTCAACGCCTCCTTGCAGTGTGCTGTTTACAAGACTGCCATGCACTGTGGCAAGGGAATTACGTACACAATTCGTAATCCCGCATACCGCGTACGAAACACAGCTGCGGGCGATTCAGCAGCAGCATGCCTTGTGTTGATTTTCGTACAATGGTATAGGTGCCGGTCATTCAGAAAGCAATGGCAAACTACTGAATGTAAACTTGCCTAGATATCACAAAAAGCCCAAAAATGATGGGGTTGACTTCGACATCCTGTAAAGGATATGCAACTAACATGGGCTCCACAATATTCAATCAGTCTCTTTTTTATTTCAGCCACCGACTTTCATTTCATTCCCAACCTCTCTAGAACTTCAGTAGTTGATTGTTTGACAATTCTCATGTTTGGTTGTTACCCCTCTAATGTTAATATTGTTGCGTGTTGTTGAAAATACTTCTGCCCCTCCATGTTGTAGGCGGGCACCAGCGCGGTCTCGAACACACGATTGACTGAGATCCAAATTTTCCGTCACTTAACGGCAAATACGGGCTAAAATCATTCTGATGGGGACAGACAAAGAGAAAGACACAGAAAGACACATATACACACACTAAAACACTTGCATATATAGAGACAGACAGAAACGACGAGACAGACAGACAGACAGACAGACAGACAGACAGACAGACAGACAGACAGACAGATAGACGGACGGACGGACGGACGGCCGGACGGACGGACGGGCGGGCGAAAGGCAGGCAGGCAGGCAGGCAGAGAACAAATGAAGGAACTTTAGTTTCAAAGGGTCACAAATTGGGCACTCAGGCCCGTCTTACATTCAGCCCTTAAAATTGAAATAAATACCCTAGTGAGGAACAAACTTACGACCCCTGGTTTACAAGATCAGTGCTCCAGCCACTGAGCCATGGAGGCGATGGGCCCTGTAGAAGGATGCCGTGAGCGTGCGAGTGATCGAGCGAGTGAGAGAGAGAGAGAGATGGAGAGAGAGAGAGATGGAGAGAGAGAGAGAGAGAGAGAGAGAGAGAGAGAGAGAGAGAGAGAGAGAGAGAGAGAGAGAGAGAGAGTTGTGCTAAAGTGCCAAAGACGACTTCTCGGATAAGAGGAGAACAACAGGAGGTCCCGCGTGTCGTTGGGAACGGCATAGAGTTAAGCGCCAACTCTCGGCAATATCATAATTGTTAAAGGGAAAAACAAACACCTATCCCATCCACGAGTCCGTTACATTGGATGGAGTCGTCCAGAGTATGTCAACGTGAGATACTTGTATAGCAGAGTGGAATTTATCTCTAAGTTTCAGTGGATCATAGTAGGTGTGCCACTCTTCGCTCGGCATGGAGTGAAGGGTGAAGTAGCAGTAGCAACAACAATAACAACAGTAGTAGTAGTAGTAGTAGTAGTAGTAGTAGTAGTAGTAGTAGTAGTAGTAGTAGTAGTAGTAGTAGTAGTAGTAGTAGTAGTAGTAGTAGTAGTAGTAGTAGTAGTAGTAGTGGTGGTGGCTGTAAGGCGACGGCAGTAAGGCTGCGACAGCAAACATCCGACGAAGAAGAAAAGGCAGAAAATCGCCTTTGCTTTGAGTTAGGGAACGAAACTGGTCACCATTCATCAAAATGCAGTGATGTTTCCTTCCTCCACTTCTCCCGCCCTGTATCCCCTACTGGTATACACATGCGCTCAACCAACTCACACCAAGCAGTCCTCTCTGTAGCTGTCCCATGCAGCTCCGTCCATGCCCTTCCCATTGTGTTCATTCCTGTCTCTATTTCTCTTGTCCGTGTGTTTTAGGGCTTTCTCTATTTCTTATGCCATATGGTTTCCAGGACAAGACCTTCCTAGCTACAGTATACAGTTCACGGGTTTTCTCGATGAATTTCCTATCCGACGCCAGCGTCTTTCTCCATCTCTTCGTTCACTGGGATTTGTCTGTTCTCTCTATGAGCCTCACATTGCTGATTCATTTATTCACTGGCATTTGTCTGTTCTCTCTATGAGCCTCACATTGCTGATTCATTTATTCACTGGCATTTGTCTGTTCTCTCCATGAGCCTCACATTGCTGATTCTTTTATACCATTTTGCTCCCATTTTGCGCTGGTACCGATCATGTGATGATTGTAGTTTATAAGCAATCGTTTCAGTCAGTTCTCCGTGTCTCCGGTGGACACAGTAAAACGGACTCAACGTTAGAACTGAATGTTCTCAGTTTGGTGAGAGTGACATTTTCTGTGACTTCCTCAATAAGAATTCCAGAAACATGTGGCACTGTATAAGTTTAGTTATGATACTGAGTTGTACGGAGAAATAACTAGGCTGGGTACTGAATTCTGACGGAGAATTCCGTTCCTTATGAGGTATGTACTGCTTCAAAAGCTTCATAGGAGAAATGTTACGCGACTGTAGTGGACGTAGGTGGGAGAAATGTTAATCGATTGTAGTGGACGTGGTGGGAGAAATGTTAATCGACTGTAGTGGACGTGGTGGGAGAAATGTTAGGCTACTGTAGTGGACGTGGTGGGAGAAATGTTAATCGATTGTAGTGGACGTGGTGGGAGAAATGTTAATCGATTGTAGTGGACGTGGTGGGAGAAATGTTAATCGATTGTAGTGGACGTGGTGGGAGAAATGTTAATCGATTGTAGTGGACGTGGTGGGAGAAATGTTAGGCGACTGTAGTGGGTTCGGTGGGAGAAATGTTAGGCGACTGTAGTGGGTTCGGTGGGAGAAATGTTACGCGACTATAGTGGACGTGGTGGGAGAAATGTTAATCGATTGTAGTGGACGTGGTGGGAGAAATGTTAGGCGACTGTAGTGGACGTGGTGGGAGAAATGTTAATCGATTGTAGTGGACGTGGTGGGAGAAATGTTACGCAACTGTAGTGGACGTGGTGGGAGAAATGTTAAGCGATTGTAGTGGACGTGGTGGGAGAAATGTTAGGCGACTGTAGTGGGTTCGGTGGGAGAAATGTTAGGCGACTGTAGTGGGTTCGGTGGGAGAAATGTTACGCGACTATAGTGGACGTGGTGGGAGAAATGTTAATCGATTGTAGTGGACGTGGTGGGAGAAATGTTAGGCGACTGTAGTGGACGTGGTGGGAGAAATGTTAATCGATTGTAGTGGACGTGGTGGGAGAAATGTTAGGCGACTGTAGTGGGTTCGGTGGGAGAAATGTTACGCGACTATAGTGGACGTGGTGGGAGAAATGTTAATCGATTGTAGTGGACGTGGTGGGAGAAATGTTAGGCGACTGTAGTGGGTTCGGTGGGAGAAATGTTATGTGACTGTAGTGGGTTCGGTGGGAGAAATGTTAGGCGACTGTAGTGGGTTCGGTGGGAGAAATGTTAAGCAGCTAAAGTGCGTTCTGTCGGAGAAATGTTATATTACAATAGTGGGTTATGTAGGGAAAGTATTACACTACAATAATGGGTTACATCAGAGCATTGTGGTGCAATAGAGGGTTCAGTGAGAATCGGGGTGGCAGAAGGTTGAACGAGCCTGCGCTTGAGCTTCCTGTGCACTGACGTCAGGGTAGTCCGTTAATTCCACACACCGGTCAGTTGGACTTCAACATGGACCTCGCGTTCAGAAAACAATGGCAAACTACTGAACGTAAATTACTTATAACCAATAGGGACTGAGTGTGATTATAATGCCCTGCAAAGGACAAGCAATGTTTTAGCGGATTCCGAATGAGAAATATTACACAACATTATTGGATTATGAGGGGAAATTATTACACTGCATTAATGGATTGTGAGGGGGAAGTATTACACTACATTATTAGATTATGAGGGGATTGGGAAATTTTATACTAAAATAACCAGTTCTGCTGGAGAAATATTACGCTAACATTGTGGGTTCTGTCAGAGAAATGTTATGCTAAGAAAGCGGGTTCTGTAAAGAAATGTTTCGCTAAGATAGAGGGTTCTGTAAGATAAATGCTTCACTGAGGAACTGAATTGTTTAGTGGAACAAGCTACTGTAATAGATATATGATTAAAGTGTGCAGGGAGTGGTGAACTGGTTGGCGAGCAGACAGACAAAAGCTACTTTGTGTTGTGAACCGTAAAGTTAGGATAACACAGGAGGCTGGACTGGTGACCAGGGTAGGTTGGGGGGAGGGGAGTGCTACACTAGTTACTGGTCTTTGGGAGAGATGGAAGGGGGGGGGGGGGTGGCGCACTCCAGTGTAAGTGTATGAGAGAGAGACAGAGAGAGAGGGGGAGACAGAGAGTGAGATGCAGAACGAGATCAGAGTGCTTGGAAGCAGTCTAGGCTCTAGTACCCAGGTTTGCGTGTCTTGCGCGTGCGAGTACCCGGCCTGAATCCTAGAGGCCGCTGATGCTGTGCGAGCGCCGCCACCCCCCGTATCCGCTCGCCATTTTCACAGATATGCTTGTCTGCCTGACCCTCCCGCGCGCGCGCTGGCCGCAGCACATGCGGGTAGCTGTGAACGTGTATAGAAAGGAGTAGCAGAAGCAGTACAGGGGAGTGGTAGGAGGGGTGCCAGCTGATGTTAGAATCCAGGAACACTTCAAATCTGGCCTAGTTTGTGTTTATAAGTGCTGATAATTCCGGTGCTGAATAAACGGGAGCAAGTTGTGCACAGTTCTTGTAGACTCGGCCTCCGAGATCCAGCTTGTGTCTGCTCTAGAATGTGTCGTGTGTATATTCCCGTGTTTTGTATTCGTGTTCATGGTGAGTACGATCATAATGACTTGGTTAATGAGCTACTAGCGTGAGTATTTACCCAGGCCTGCTCAATGTTCTCGCGATAACATCAGCAGACACACTAACGGATAAATCTGACCTGGATAAGATGCTACTAGTTAATCGATGCTCGTATATTCTGGTTGTTATGCATACCATGTGTCGTCCCTCACGCCTGTTAAGTAGCTCGTGCTTCAATGTGACTCGCTCCTGTAACAACGGGTTTCCTTCTGACGTGTACACTGAATAATGTATGGTGGTACTCACGGGTAGGTGTCTATAATTAGAGCTTATCGCTTCGGGATGGTTAGACTTCTCTCTTTCTTCTTCTGTTGCTGGTCCTGGGCAGATGTCGGCGAAATTTGGCTCTCTAGTTCTCTCTATCATGTGATTTTTCCATAAAGTTTGTGTTGTTTGTACTATTATTTGTTGACCAACTGTTTAAGCCTTCCACAAACATTCTTCTTTCTCTGCATCACTTTCAAAATATTTTCCCACATGAGGCTAGTTTCTCTAGTTTAGACTTTCTGCAGCGATCAACGTTACAACTGTCTCTAGTTTAGACTGACCAATGATCAACGTTACAACTGTCTCTAGTTTAGACTGACCAATGATCAACGTTACAACTGTCTCTAGTTTAGACTGACTAATGATCTACGTTACAACTGTCTCTAGTTTAGACTGACCAATGATCAACGTTACAACTGTCTCTAGTTTAGACTGACCAATGATCTACGTTACAACTGTCTCTAGTTTAGACTGACCAGTGATCTACGTTACAACTGTCTCTAGTTTAGACTGACCAGTGATCTACGTTACAACTGTCTCTAGTTTAGACTGACCAGTGATCTACGTTACAACTGTCTCTAGTTTACACTGACCAGTGATCTACGTTACAACTGTCTCTAGTTTAGACTGATCAGTGATCTACGTTACATTGCAAACAAAATCTTTAAGGACGGGCGGTCAAATTGAATTAGCACAAGTCAGCCAGAGGTAATGACTATTACTACATAAGAAACAAACAACAACAATTCACCTAAACGAACATCCCTTGAAACAAGTTAAGAGTTTCAAGTACCTATGAAGTATAATATCATCAAATGGCAGATCAGAAGACGAGATGGAAAACAGATGCAATAGGGACAACCAACTCATTGGACAAATGGCACCAACACTAAAGAACAAACATGTATCAATAACTACCAAGAAAGCACTTTACAATACAATCTTCCTACCAACTCTATGTTACCAATGCCAAACCTGGATAGTGACAGAAAAAGAGAAAAGAAACATTACAACAACAGAAATGAGATTCCTGAGAAGAATACTCAATGTATCAAGAAGACATAAGATCAGAAATGAAGAAATCAGGACTACAGTGGGGGTTATAGTTGCACTAGATTGTATTAGAAGGCAGCAAGTCAAATGGCCATGCAAGTTAGTTACCAACTAACAGTAAACCACAACAATCAATGATGTACAGACCAGATGGAAGCAGAGGAAGAGGCCGACCACGTAAACGATGGATGCAGGAAATAACAGACAGAGTCCACGGGAATATCGATACATGAAGCCCATAAGCGGGCACTCTCCCGCTGTCACCTCGACACCGCAAGGTACAAGAGGAACATGATGAGAGGAGAGGTCAAATTGGGAGAGGCTAGTTTGCAAGCGTCCACGGCGTAATTGTTGTCTGTCTGTCTGTTATCTGTCTGACCGATGTGTTTGTCTATGTCTGTTGATTGGGCCTTCTAGATCGTATTCGTGGCCTGTGACTTTAATCTCACTGTGTACGTTGTTTTTTCTGGCTGTAATGATATATTCCCCTTATGACTATACACAAATTTGAAGTAGTTTCCTAAAAGTTTTGATGAAACCGACATTTAAACTCTCTCTCTCTCTCTCTCTCTATCTCTATCTCTCTCTCTCACACACGCACACACAGACACCATACACAGATGCGCGCGTGCGTGGACACTCCCATACTTACACACAGAGACACAGTGGCACAGAGAAATACCAAGGAAAATGGAAACAGTCCATTAACTTCTTGAATAATTGCGAGCTGCGACAAGTCAACGACTTTGATCCACAACTTCTGTCTGGCACCTAAACATATTTGAGAAAAACACCAGGCTTCTACTAATTCGCCCTTCTCCTTCTCTTCATGTTCTCGGTGCCTCCTGTCCGTGCTGAATAGTTCCAGGATGTAACATTCCCCGGTAGGTAGCAGGCCGCCAGCTATTGAGCCGCCAGCTTCTAGTCTTGACTATAACATAAACAGCAGGTGTGGCTGACAGGCCAGAGACCAGGTTGTTTACAGGTGTCTACCGCTTCCAGGCTTATCAAAGAAATTTTCACAGTAGCCTGGCGAGAAGATAAGGTATAAACACTGGCAGCCACGGGTAGCTTCCCACACTGTACAGGCATCACATGATCTGGGGCATCTTCCTCCGTGCGGTCGAGTGGCCTGTAGCAATATGTTGGCATCTTAGTCACCATATCATATAACATTCTATCCACAAGCACATTCATATAACATTCTATCCACGAAGCACATTCATATAACATTCTATCCACAAGCACATTCATATAACATTCTATCCACAAGTACTTTCACATAACATTATATCCACAAGGACATTCATATAACACTCAGGCAGCTTGCACATACATACAGCACTCTAAGCTAGATGAAAATGCATACAGCATTCTAGCCAGAGCACATTCATTTAACATTCTATCATTGCGCATATACATAACACATTCTAGCCCGATGAAAATTCAGATAACTGTCTAGCCAAGTGCACCATCTACAGCAGCATTCTAGCCCACTGCACATTCATACAACATTCTACTCATTCATACAACATTCCTATTTCGCGGACACAAGCATCCGTTTGAGCCAACATAAGATGGAGATGGGCATCTATACATGCCATAGGCATTGCACCTGCAAGCGGAAGTGGAACTACACTGAGAACTAATAGAGCCTCGACGTAAACGTAGTTCCGTAAACAGTAAACCCTTAACCTTGCACACGGGTAATGCATATTTACATACAGCGCTTCACGTATTTACATATAATTAGTTTAGGAAATATGCAGTCATTGACTTGGAAGTTTTGACGAGTAAAATAGTCAAAGTAAATACTATGCTTAATTTAATTGGAATTTGACCTTACTGGTAGCAAGACCATCTATTTTAGGAACTGATAAACAATAAGCACACGGGAAAATATCGATCATGTGAACACTGACGATTGACGGGTAGAGGGGGAGTGCGACTCAGGAATCCTGTCCTAGCAATGATGTCATGACAGTCTGGTTACTAGATCTGTGCTGTGGCGACTGCGTCTAAACATGTTGGTTGTCAGGGCTAAAAGGTCAATGACATTTTAAACATATTGTCTAATGTTGAAGGGGCTCACTTTATTAGGGGCCCACTGGCCATCGGCCAGCAAACCCCTGGTCTGGCCCGTCTGCCACTGTGTCTCTGAGCACTCTTGATGTGCCGTTGATGCCCAATAACTGTCACGTCGATGCTTACAAGTGCCGCCATATTATCATATGTGTGATTTTTGATAGCCTTGATACTTCCATCTTCTGCTGCGAGAATCCACTCTCTATAGCTTGAGTTGCAGAAATCCACTCTCTACATCTTCTATTGCAGGAATTCACTCTCTCCATCTTCTATTGCAGGAATCCACTCTCTACATCTTCTATTGCAGGAATCCACTCTCTCCATCTTCTATTGCAGGAATCTATTATCTACATCTTCTATTGCAGGAATCCACTCTATCCATCTTCTATTGCAGGAATCCACTCTCTCCATCTTCTATTGCAGGAATCCACTCTCTACACCTTCTATTGCAAGAATCCACTCTCTCCACCTTCTATTGCAGGAATCCACTCTCTAAATCTTGTATTGCAGGAATCCACTTTGTACATCTTCTGTTACAGAAATCCACTCTCGGTATCTCAAGTGGAATTGTTTAAGGGCTGACAAAGATTACTTCAAAAGATTTGGGGAACTGGTGCATTCCGGCCCATACTGGATATACGCGGACTCCCATACTTCTTTAGCAATGTCCTCCGGCCAACGCCAGATTTAATTGCACACACATTCACGAACATTACCACACATACACACGTCCATACACATTCACGTATATAAACACGCACACATATATACAATCACACACATACGCAAACATACATACACGTGCACACACATTCGGGGACATAAACACACATGCACACTTGCAGACGTAGTCAGGAACATAAACACTATACTCGCGTGCACACATATTCGTGAACATTAACGAACATATTCATGTTAAGACGCATTCAAGACCATGAATGAAGACATGTGGACACTCGTGCGCACACACACATTCACGAATATACACACATAAACACACATTCAGGAATATGCACACACGCATTCACGATTATGAACATATACATACTCGCATGCACTCTGACATTTCACGATCACATGTTCACATTGACAAGCGCGCGCGCGCACACACACACACACACACACACACACACACACACACACACACACACTGTACCACTAACTCACTAATATTATCAGGAGCCCATTAATTGACTCCCACTGTGCATTTCGCAAAGTCAGCGTTCACTCGAGCCAACCTCATGACGGTAACACACTTGAACTTGAGCCGTATTGATTGGAAGTGTGCTGCCTAGCACTTAGGGCCATCTGTACTTGCAAGTATGTCATTGATTCCCAGGGCGTAGTAAGTATGCCCTTGATACCAATTAGTTACAGATGCGGGTTGGGAGTTCTGTGGTAACTTTCCCCTGCTTCCCGTCTTATAACTTGAAATTATGGATGTATATGCTGCATTGCATTTGTTTCCCAATCTGTTTCCACAGATTTTTCTTATCTACATAAATAGCCAAGTCAGTTTCTATGCTGTGCAGTAGGAAAGTTGCCGTTTTCGAAACGTTGTCGTGAATTATGATCTGAAAGATGTTCAAACCCCAAAATGGAGTAGTTCCATGTCTCCATACCTTCAGCTACATGCCAACGGCAGTCAGAATATATGTGTTTATATCACTGGCTGGAATGGTGCTACACATATAGGTCACTCTCCTGGTGTGTGTATATGGGAGTGAAAATATCTGTTTCCATCACTGGCTGGAATGGTGTTACACATATAGGTCACTCTCCTGGTGTGTGTATATGGAGTGAAAATATCTGTTTCCATCACTGGCTGGAATGGTGTTACACATATAGGTCACTCTCCTGGTGTGTGTATATGGGAGTGAAAATATCTGTTTCCATCACTGGCTGGAATGGTGCTACACATATAGGTCACTCTCCTGGTGTGTGTATATGGGAGTGAAAATATCTGTTTCCATCACTGGCTGGAATGGTGTTACACATATAGGTCACTCTCCTGGTGTGTGTATATGGGAGTGAAAATATCTGTTTCTATCACTGGTTGGAATGGTGTTACACATATAGGTCACTCTCCTGGTGTGTGTATATGGGAGTGAAAATATCTGTTTCTATCACTGGCTGGAATGGTGTTACACATATAGGTCACTCTCCTGGTGTGTGTGTGTATGGGAGTGAGAATATCTGTTTCTATCACTGGCTGGAATGGTGTTACACATATAGGTCACTCTCCTGGTGTGTGTATATGGGAGTGAAAATATCTGTTTCTATCACTGGCTGGAATGGTGTTACACATATAGGCCACTCTCCTGGTGTATGTATACAGAAGGGCGAGAAGTAAGATTTTTGTCTCTGTGGGAAGTGGCCAAGCCGTCTGCCTCGCGCTCCGAAGGTTGTGGGTTCAATTCCGGGCTACGTCTTTCGGTTCAAGAGTGCATTTTCCCCGGAAACTCCTGGGGGTCGTCGCTGGAGCGACGGAGTTCGAACTTTGTGCAACTCTGTTGGCAGGCTGCCATGCAAAAAGAGACCGTGCCATATGGGGTAAAACCCGGTGCAATGAAGTCGATTTCCTCGGCTTTTAAAACTTAAGTAAAGTGAATAGAGCAAGGCCAGGACCTGGTTCCGCGAGCCAGCTGACCCTAGTTATAGAGCTAGAGGAAGGCGAACAGTCAGGGGGTATAGATCCTGTTAGAGTTGACTACGCAAACACAAACTCACATCTGTCCACACGACACGATCACATGAGATCCCATTTTTCAAATGTCTACGTACCGTAACTGTAGATATAGACGACAATCCATCGTTTGTATTGACGCAGACAGACACAGTTCTCTAGAAAGACAGGCAGAAACAGCCAAAGATGTTGGACAACAACAACAAGAAAGAAAGAAAACACACACACACACACACACACACACACACACACACACACACACACACACACACAGAGGAGAGGAGAGAGATCTAGAGTCATACAGATATTCAGAGACAGCCAAGGAAGAAGAAATAGAAAGAAAGAGGGGGAATAGAGAGAGACAGACATATATTCAGAAATGGGAAGAGAGAGAGAGAGAGAGAGAGAGAGAGAGAGAGAGAGAGAGAGAGAGAGAGAGAGAGAGAGAGAGAGAGAGACAGACAGACAGACAGACAGACAGACAGACAGACAGACAGAGCGAGACAGCGAGAGATAGGCAGATATAGACAGATATAAAGAGAAATATAGAAAGAGACATAGATAGATCGACAGAGAGAGAGAGAGAGAGAGAGAGAGAGACAGGGTGAAAGACTGAAAGGCATTTAGAGACAACTAGGGTGGAAGACAAAGACAAGAGAGAGAGAGAGAGAGAGAGAGAGAGAGAGAGAGAGAGAGGCAGTGACAGAGAGAAAGAGAAACACAGACACATAGACAGAGAGAGCAAAGAGAGAGAGAGAGAAAGAGTGAGAGACAGAGACAGAGAGAGCGAGAGACACAGAGAGAGAAAGAGTTAGAGACAGAGAGAAAGAGCGAGAGACACAGTGAGAGAGAGAGAGAGAGAGAGAGAGAGAGAGAGAGAGAGAGAGAGAGAGAGAGAGAGAGAGAGAGAGAGAGAGAGACAGTCAGTGACAGAGAGAAAGAGAAACACAGAAACATAGACACAGAGAGAAAGAGAGAGAGAAAGAGCGAGAGACAGACAGAGAGAGCGAGAGACACAGAGAGAGAAAGAGTTAGAGACAGAGAGAAAGAGCGAGAGACACAGTGAGAGAGAGAGAGAGAGAGAGAGGAGAGAGAGAGAGAGAGAGAGAGAGAGAGAGAGAGAGAGAGAGAGAGAGAGAGATGTGCTACAATAGAAAAGACGACTTCCCGTTGCCGTACTCACTCAGGTAGAAGGTAACAGGGCACATGCTAGGAATGGTTGTGCGATGAGCAAGGCCGGTGGAAAGCTAGCAGTGGGGGAGGGGAGAGGGAGGGGGTGAAAGATGTAGGTGTCCGGCTCCGCCCCAGAAATCACCTGGATCGCTCCCGGCATGCAGCTGGGCATTGATGTTTACAGAAGCCGTTGTTTGCTAGTAAACAGTACCCCCTGCTCTTATCGGTAGTAAGATCGGATACAAATCTTGTCGGATAAGGTCGAGAAACACACAACAGGAGATCCCCGTGTGTAGTTGGAAATGATAAAGAGGAGAAAGCCAATTCGTGAATGTAGCATGATTGTTTGAGGGAAACATCAACAACTATCCACGGCAGCTTGAGCCCGTTAGTTTGGATGGAATCTGTCTAGAGGACGCGGTTGTACACATATACTGAAGAAAAAGGCACTGCGAAATATCGTGAAGATTGGGACAGATCAGTAGAGCAAAAGACAGAACAAGAGAAAGGGTGTTGGATGGACTGGGACGGTGGCATGGAGGAATAGCATCAGCAGAGTTGATCCAGAATACCGGGACCTAGGTTTGCGGAGAGACACAAACGACTACGTCAGCTGGCAGGACACTTGATCATGCTGATCAACAAGTCTAGCATGGTAGGACAGCAGAAGAAGCAACTATTGCACACCATCTGAAGGCAGATACAAGAAGGAGAATGATGTGTAGAACGTAGACTCGATCAAAATTAAAATGATACATAGAACATATGTAATCTCTTATAATGTGACAGAGAACATCATCAGAGCCGTTAATTGTGACAGAGAACACCAGTCGAGCCTTGTAGTGTGACAGAGAACACCAGTAGAGCCTTGTAGTGTGACAGAGAACACCAGTAGAGCCTTTTAGTGTGACAGAGAATATAACTAAACTCTGATAATGTGATAAAGAACACTAGTAAAGCGATGCAATAATAGATAGCATAACTGAAGTCTTAGAATGCTACTCATAATATAATACAAGTCTTAGGATGTTCCTCAGAACATATCAGGGCTAAAAGAATACAACAACCGTCTACCCAGAACATAAGAACAGTATACACAAAACATAACAAATGTACACAGAACATAAGTCTACCCAGAACATAACAGAAATCTACCCAGAACATAACACCAGTCTACACAAAACATAACAAGTCTATCCAGAAAATAATACCATCTACACCAGTGGTTCTCAACCTTTTTTGGCCCATGCCCCCCTTCACCATATTTTCAGATCGTCATTCCCCCCTTTCGTATTTCCTACCTAAAAATTCCCCCCTCCCGCCCCTACACACTATACGTAATAATGGAAGCACATACTAAAACAAGTCTAGACGTCCACATAAAACGTGATTTGTGGGTCTACTTACTTTATAAAATGAATTTTAGAAGGGTGAGACGTACAGAACCGTAAAGTATGAAAGGAAAAACAAGATCAAGTAATCGGTTCTTGTATTAATGCGATCTTGAAATAATCTTCATCCCCCCCCCCCCGGAAACCCCAAAATTCCCCCCTGTGGGGGGGGGGGGGGGAATTCCCCACCGGTTGAGAACCACTGATCTACACAAATCATAACAAATGTACACAGAACATAACGGTATACCCAGAACATAACAGAAGTCTATCCAGAACATAACAATTGTAAAAAAGAACATAATAAGATCATACATAACATAATAAGTGTACACCGAACATAACAACAGTCTACCCAGAACACAACACGTGTACACGGAACATAACAAGCATACACAGAACATAACAGGTGTACACAGAACATAACTAGTGTACAAAGAACATAACACGTGTACCCAGAACATAACACGTGTACCCAGAACATTACATGTGTACCCAGAACATAACACGTGTACACAGAACATGTCTAACCAGAACATTACAAGTGTACACATAACACAACAACAGTCTACTCATACACATGTTGTCCTGCTGGGGCCACTTATTCAAGGCAAGGAGCCTGTCAGCCTTTTGTAAACAGCCTTCTTGGCAACAACAGCAGTAGCTCACATCCTCTAACTATACACAGGCAGGCAGGCAGGCAGACAGGCAGACAGTCAGGTAGGTAGGTAGATTTGTGGGTGATGGATGGACGGATGAATGGATGGGTGGATGAATGGGTTGATGGGTGGATGAATAGATAGATGAATAGATAGGTGGATGGATGGATGGAGGGCTAGACAGACAGACAGACAGAGTTTACCATAAATTAATGCTGCAGGCTTAAGACACAAAGCAGAAACCATCCCGACATATCATTATCAACACAGAATGAATACGTGGTATACCAATATCCTACAGAGTTGATCTGATAAGCTCCCATTCTATTTCCGTGCTGGGGAAAGAACAATCATTTGCCAGATACCGGTCACATTCCTGCATGTTTGTCTCTGCTTCATGTTTCCTTAGTTCATTATTATAACCGCAAAAATGCCACGATCGACTTACTGAAACGCCACTGGTATGTTAGATAAATAGGATGAGTTCATATTTGGTGAAACAGTCATAGAGAAATTTCCCAACCTACTTACTGCGCAGCTAACCCGATTTATTGAACTCCTGTTCGGCGTGGTGGGTTAGAACAATGGCACAGAAGTATTTGTGCTGCTAGGGTCATGGATATGAAATGATTGATTGATTGATTGATTTAGGAATCGACATCACAGCATTCGGGGCATTCCCATAAGCGCTCCGTCCCCATCCTCAGCAGCCAGCGAAGAGTTCCAACACCAGTAGTACCAGTAGCAATCTGATTATATGTCCGTCTCGCCTTTCCTCTGAGCGTTGAGCGTCGCAGATCCCCTCGTCACTCCACGCTGTCTCATTCTTGCCAGACCATGGTAATCCATTTGCTCCTCCGAGGTGTACACGTGCTCCCACAAGGCCGCAACCACGTCTGCCTTGTCATGTATCAATATTCCACCAAGTTCTGCAGAGACAGCCAATCTGTCCGCCTATTATTTCCCAGCACACCGGCTGGATGGATATGAAATGTCAGGGGTTAGATCATTGTTACAGAAATATTTGTGCTGTTACAGTCATGGATGTGAGGTGTGCTGGATTAGAACAATGTTACAGAAATATGTGGGCTGTTAGGGTTGACTGGCACCTTGCCGTCTTGACAGACGATAGTTTGTAAAATGGAGTTATACCTCTCCATAACACAAAGCCTGGACTGAATTTAGAGACCATGTGTTGCCCATGCAGCATGATCCCTCTCTCGGCCTGTCTAGTTTACTCCAAAGGAAATGTAACACCAATACATCTGGAACAAGACAAACTGCAGAAGCTGCTGGATCAGCAAAGCAATGCTCTAACAGTCCGCCTGTTGGAGCTTCGATCCTAGGCCAGTTGCCAACCAAGGCTTAGGGCCTGGTCTGCCCTGCCATGACATTCAGTCTTTAGACTGCATTTCCTCGCACTAGGATATGGCTTGTACCCTCCCAATTGCGCTCCTCAGCCCGAAGCCGTTGGCACAATGTGGGGTGTCGGGTTTGGTAAGCGCCGCCCAACAATCGGCGGTAACAGAAGCAGGTAGTACCGTCTACTGTCATACGGTAGCTCAGTCATATCTGACTAACACCTGACACCTGTTCGGGTTACGGATGTGTGAACACAATAGGAGGGTGCAGCTGCATCAGATTTATGGGTTCGTGTTGCCATGTAGCATTACATGGATTTGTTTCTTGCCGTTTACTTAATGCCGGTACTTCTGAATGTGAGCCAATCATAGACAATCACAAAAATGTGATTGCCACAAGAACAAGAATATCAACACTAAGGAATGGTAGAAATGAGGCGTTCTGGGGCAGATTGCTTTTTCGGGAGATGCAGGGTCAGTGAGATGTCCATTGCGAACTCTGTGACAGCTAGACCAAATCACAAGTATGTCACTTAACACATCCAGCGGCATCCTGGCATTGTGTAGTTAGACGTGTTTTGTGGTAAAATATCCAGCAGCATCCTTGTAGAGACTGTTGTAGTTAATGTGTTTGGGATAACATATCCATTTCACCAGGTAAGAAGACAATATGAAACGGAGGACATCAGCCCCAGAGTGCCGTTTGGTCGAGCAGGTGCGAACCTGACACTGTATCCTTACTGTACCACGTTGAGGGGGACTGGCCTTCTTTTAGGCGTAGAGAGAGAGAGAGAGAGAGAGAGAGAGAGAGAGAGAGAGAGAGAGAGAGAGAGAGAGAGAGAGAGAGAGAGAGAGAGAGAGAGAGAGAGAGAGAGAGAGAGAGAGAGAGAGAGAGATGCAAGTCATACTACCTCGTGTTTTCAGCAAGAAAAGTGTGACAAACTACTGTGGCGCTGTACATTAGAATGGAAACCTCACAACTAGTACACAAGAAGATTCAAACAGATATCTAACTTTTGAAAATCTCGAAACATTTGAAAATCACGATACATTTTTTCGTCCCCCTGGCTCACTTTGAACTCAAGGGGTTGAACCCCTTACCTCGGCACCAGCACACCGGATGTTTAAGAACGCGCTTTCTATCCATTCGGCCAAGTTGACCTCCACGAAACTTGACTAGTGTTAACTTTACTGACAGGAAGTACTAGTGTTACAAAACTGAATCAGAGGGAACATGATCGCCGATGCCAGCAAACTGACCTGTGAAAATTTGGATATAAAACTACATTCTGTAAAAGACGGCACTAGGGGAACCTGACCACGCTCAGTGACTGAATCCTTTGTCTGCCGCGCTGGTTCGGTGACTCAGACATGACACAGATCACAGATGCACTCATTAACTGGTGCGTGTCGTCCCATCTATTGCTGCGTCACGAGCTCGGTTAGTCGGCCTGGGCTAATATCAGATTCCGCAGGCCAATCTGTACACTGACATAAAATGTCAACTAATGAACTATAACCAGCTGTCATAAAGGGAAACACGCATTGAGAAAACTAACAGCTTCCCATTGAGAAAATAACACCTACTGTCTTAAAAGGGGAAAAAAAAAACACTGACTCAAGAAACAATGTGTCATAAAATAAAACTGATTACAGAAACTAATAGCTACTGTCATAAAATGGAAAAAAAAAATTGACTGAAGAAACTAATTGCTTCTGTCTTGGGGAGGGGGGAAAAAACATACCGAGGAAACTAATGGCTACTGTCTTGAATGTTTGGTCAGATTATTTAGTCCGATGACAGTCATAAATGCCCCATCAGATTATTTAGTCCGACAACTGCCATAAATGTCCCATCAGATTATTTAGTCCGACAACTGCCATAAATGTCCCATCAGATTATTTAGTCCGACAACTGCCATAAATGTCCCATCAGATTATTTAGTCCGACAACTGTCTTGAATGTTTGGTCAGATTATTTAGTCCGAAGACTGTCATGAATATCCCATCAGATAATTTAGTCCGATGACTGTCATGAATATCCCATCAGATTATTTAGTCCGAAGACTGCCATAAATGTCCCATCAGATTATTTAGTCCGACAACTGCCATAAATGTCCCATCAGATTATTTAGTCCGACAACTGCCATAAATGTCCCATCAGATTATTTAGTCCGACAACTGCCATAAATGTCCCATCAGATTATTTAGTCCGACAACTGTCTTGAATGTTTGGTCAGATTATTTAGTCCGAAGACTGTCATGAATATCCCATCAGATAATTTAGTCCGATGACTGTCATAAATGTCCCATCAGATAATTTAGTCCGATGACTGTCATGAATATCCCATCAGATTATTTAGTCCGAAGACTGCCATAAATATCCCATCAGATAATTTAGTCCGATGACTGTCATAAATGTCCCATCAGATTATTTAGTCCGAAGACTGTCATGAGGATTCTAAACATGTCACTCTCTTGATTGCAGATTCGATAGCTATAAACTTAGTTGTGAGGAGAAACTGTGGTGGTTTCACCTTACCGTCAACATCCACCTGATAGTTTGTTGGAGATTTCCGACTGTCGGGACAATTGAGTTTCATTGCTCTGTTAAGTGCAGAGTTGTCTATTAATTGTGAAATGTGCCAGACACTTGTGTTGCTCGTCTTCTGCTAGAGGAGGTACAGGTCGGAGCTTACCTTTTATTGAGCTCAGACCGATGGCATTTTTTAGTCTCCAGCTCCGCAGAGCAGCTCTCTTGAACAATGTGGCTTACAGCATTGTTGTATTTTGTTGGAATTTTACTACTGCCTCTCAAACACTATTATCATTACAACTACACCAACTATTAGTACTGTCACTACTGCTGCTACTGCTACTGCTGCTGCTACTACTACTACTACTACTACTACTACTACTACTACTACTATTACTACTACTACTACTACTACTACTACTACTACTACTACTACTACTACTACTACTACTACTACTACTACTACTACACTAGATTGGGAAAGTACAATAGTTGTATTGTTGTATGTAGAATGTAAATTTCAACAGTGCCATTATACGCTAGAATGTAATGAAATCCCCTGCACATTGGCAACCCCGATGGAGATATTGATGATTTCGTCCATGCTTCTCCTGGTGTTTGCCTGTCTTGTCGTCTGCTTGCGGCTTGTGAATGATTAATGTCGGCCTCTAATTAGTCAGCCCTGGGGTGGCACTTCTGTCAGACTATCCTTAATACTTAATCCGTTGCTCTTGGGATCAATGCTCGGTTGCGGATATACACCCCAAAAAAAACAAAAACTTTTGAACGGACATTACCTTTTTCTCCCCCATCTTTCCTATCTTCTCATTGTTTGACGAAGTTTACATGTTATTCTAGGAAGAGATACAAGACAGCGTTGACATTCCGTGGTGGAGGTATGGTCCTAGGCTATCTTATCTTGACCCAGCACGTGAAGACAGGATTGGGCAGACTGCGTGGAAGAAATAATTGATGATTCAATGGGCAAGACGGCGTTTACCTGCAAAGCGTTGTGGAACGTAATGAACTCGGCAAGGCACATAAAGCGCTCTGGTCACCCACTGCACCTGTATTCGTCTCCAGTCATCTTGACTAGTCTTGCCACTGGACTCAGATGGGCTCAGGCAAGACAGTGAGGTCGACGAATTGCGCAACTCTTCCTCACTTTAATCCAATTCATCGGGCAAGTCATTCTTCATCCAACTTATCTTGACCTCTGAAACATTGTATGTCGCTAATATTGTGAGGTTGCCCAGAGCCACCTACTCTCTCTCTCTCTCTCTCTCTCTCTCTCTCTCTCTCTCTCTCTCTCTCTCTCTCTCTCTCTCTCTCTCTCTCTCTGTCTCTGATGTGTGAGTGGGGGTATGTGGGGTGGAAGGGTAAGGGTATCTATGTGGGTGTGGGTGGGAATATTGTGTGGTATCTGGGTGGGGGATGTGTGTGGTGTGTAAGTGGGGATGTGTTGGTGAGGGATATGTGTGTGTGTGGTGCGTGGGTTGGGAATAGTGCGTGGTAGGGGGTGTATGTGATGTGCGGGTGGGGGATTGTGTGGTGGGGGATTAGGTTAAGGCATGTGTGGGTGGGTGGAAGTTGTATGTGTGGGTGGTGGGGTGTGTGTGAGTGGATTGGGGATGTATGGGTGGTTAGGGAGATGTGTGTGTGTGTGTGTGGGGGGGGGGGGGGTGGGGACATGTCAGTTGGTGGGGATGTGTGTGTATGGTTTGGGGATGTGTGAGTGGATGTGCGATGTGTGGGTTGGTGGGGGATCGTGTGTGTGGGTGGGGAATATGTTGTCGATGGAGATGTGGCTGGGGGATGGGTGGTTTGAGGTGTGGATGGGGAGAGGATGTGTGGGGTAGGATGTGGATGGGCGTGGGATGTGTGGGTTGGTGGGGGAATGTTTGTGGGTGGCGAGTGTGTTTTGGTTGGGGGATCAGGTGAGGGCAGTGTGTGTGGGTGGGGGATGTGCGGGAGGGGGATGGATCGGTTGGTGGGGTATGTATGTGTCCCTTGGTGTGCGTGTGTGTCGGTAGGTGGGGGTGTGTATGTGTCCCTTGGTGCGCGTGTGTGTGGGTAGGCGGGGGTGTTGTGTGGGTGGGGTGATGTATGGATAGGTGGGAGATGGGCCTCATAACATGGTAATTTGCCTTGTTTATGTTTACAACATTCATTTCACAATGTTTATTTTTCTTCCTATGTAAATGTATAATGCTCTTGATGAACGAAAGACGAGTGATTGGAAGGGCCGAATGTAAGACGGGCCTGCGCGCCCAATTTGTGACCCTAATAAAGTTGATTTGATTTGATTTGATTTGATTTGATTTCTCTCTCTCTCTCTCTCTCTCTCTCTCTCTCTCTCTCTCTCTCTCTCTCTCTCTCTCTCTCTTCTCTCTCTCACACACACACACACACACACAGTTAATTATGAAGGGGATGTGAACCTAGGACTACCCAGGCGAGTAGACCAGCTAACGGGGCAGCCAGCGGCCCTCTGACTCAAGCATACAGCTAGGACGTGTGGGAGCATGTTTGGCTGATACTTTCAGTAACGGCGCTAATCGAGGCCGTGTGTAAATGGCTAAAGCCTAATTGACATCGACCGTGGCGACCTTTGTTCTGTCTGGGGAGTCCCGCCGGGGACTGCAGTTTGCCAGACGCCCGTGTACACGTTATTGATCACCGCGCTAAACGTGGCGCTCTTTGTTAGCCGAATCTAAAATAGAACAACTGCCGGCGCGCTGCCCTTGCTCATGTCCTTGACAGTCTTGTTGCTGATTTCTTCTGTCGTCAGTAGATGAGGGAACTAGCTAGCGACGTAGAGCCTTTCATCAGTCAGTGGATGAGGGAACTAGCTACGGACGTAGAGCCTTGCATCAGTCAGTGGATGAGGGAACTAGCTACTGACGTAGAGCCTTGCATCAGTCAGTGGATGAGGGAACTAGCTACGGACGTAGAGCCTTGCATCAGTCAGTGGATGAGGGAACTAGCTAGCGACGTAGAGCCTTTCATAAGTCAGTGGATGAGGGAACTAGCTACGGACGTAGAGCCTTGCATCAGTCAGTAGATGAGGGAACTAGCTAGCGACGTAGAGCCTTTCATAAGTCAGTGGATGAGGGAACTAGCTACGGACGTAGAGCCTTGCATCAGTCAGTGGATGAGGGAACTAGCTACTGACGTAGAGCCTTGCATCAGTCAGTGGATGAGGGAACTAGCTACGGACGTAGAGCCTTGCATCAGTCAGTGGATGAGGGAACTAGCTACGGACGTAGAGCCTTGCATCAGTCAGTGGATGAGGGAACTAGCTACGGACGTAGAGCCTTGCATCGGTCAGTGGATGAGGGAACTAATTAGGAGCGTACAGCCTTACATCAGCCTCACATAGGCAAAACTGAAAGAGTACATCCATGCCTGGTTTATCTGCTGCACTCTCATCCCAACCCATAGCCACACAGATATCGCTAGGGATAAAGAGATCAGTGCTTTATGAATCATCATCTAGTGCCTTGTCGTGAGCAGAAGCCAGCGCATACACTGCCGTTGTGGCTGTCAGTATATTATCTACCACAGGGGGACTCCATTTATGATGTGGTTTCTCCTCTTCACCGCTGCCCCGATACACCTGTCTTCATACGTTTCCATACATTCGTGAATGTTTACATCCCCAAAATATGATATTTTTCTCCATTTTATTTGTCTGAATAATCAGTCTGTGTCAATATTCAGATCTTGTTGGACAGATCTGGTCGTTGTCGTGCTCGGTCAGGGAATGTTTAACACTCTTCTATAATACTGATGTTGAGGGTTACACGTGTGCTTGTCAGCTGATGTGATGCAAATCCAGGCTTGACCCCAGCATGTTGCCACGGGAAGTATCGGATTACAGGGATACCAGAAATAACAAACATTGAAAGCTGTAGTATGGCCACACCGGGATTCGAACCTGCCGCTTCCACATGACGATATAACCTGGCTGGAGAAACACTTGTACTTGGACATACTGCCAACTATTTTTATTGGAGGCAGCAGGGGCCACGGAAGTGGAAATCCAGCAACTAATTCAGGATAATGCTCACTCGGATGATGTGATTATCTACACAGATGGGTCGGTGTTGAGAGGTAAGAGAAGTGCCTGGGGTTCTTAGCAAAAGCTAATGGTCGATGCTTGGTGCAGGAGAGCTTGGCATATGATACCAGAACATCTAGCTTAAGAATGGAGGTGGAGGCAGTCACTGCAGCTTTCCGCTGGATGGAGAATACGATACACACACACATCGTGATTGTAACTGACTCAAAAAGCATGCTGAGGAAGGTGAGAACAGGCAAGCTTCGGGCAGAGTGGCTTGCTTCGCTTCGGAGGTCACGGGTGGCAAGCATCGCCTGAATCTTTTCTCCGGGGCATGTTGTTGTACTGGGGAATGAACAGGCGGACAGATTAGCTGGCTCTGCAAAACTTTGTGGAGTATTGATGTATGACAAAACAGATGTGGTTGCAGCCTTGTGGGAGCACGTGTACACCTCGGAGGAGCAAATGAATCACCATGGTCTGGCAAGAATGAGACAGCGAGGAGTGACGAGGGGATCTGGCCGACCTCTCGACGCTCAGAGGAAAGGCGAGACGGACATATAATTAGATTGCTACTGGTACTATTGGTGTTGGAACTCTTCGCTGGCTGCTGAGGATGGGGACGGAGCGCTTATGAGAATGCCTTGAATGCTGTGATGTCGGTTCCTAAATCAATCAATCAATCAACTGCCAACTATTTCCGTTAACAAGTGTCTTCCGCTAATGTAGGATATGAGTGAAACACACGCACGTGCATTCAGACACACATACACACACATGCAGGAAGACACACGCACGCGCATTCAAGTAAACACATACATTTGGGGAGTCCCGAGCTCCTGTATAGATAATGTATGATCATATAAATTCCAGCATGCCCACAGCCGAACCCATATCTAGAGCACTTCATAATTAGTGACAACATGTGGCCACTCTCAGGTCCTGCACTTCATGCCCCAGGCGCTACACGTAGCTTTGTAACACAACCCAGGTGACGACACCACCTACAAACTTACAGGTACTTAGTCGCTCTCTGCAAATATAGAAAGTCCTCCTGCTACAGAAGCGTCTACCACTAGCCAGAGAATACGTATGAATGCGTGAGAAGGGAATTCCCCCAGCCAGCATTTTCCTGAAGCACGTTATGTAATTACTCTCTGCTGCTCTAAGTGCCGGTTTCCTGTACTTGTCCATTCTGTCTTTGAGTGCTTCTCATACTCTTCTTTTGGCCGACTTAGTCCAGCGCTGCCGGCTCCGCATGTTCCCCCTGGTACTGTGCCCTCTAGTACCGTACTTGAGTTCCCTATATCGACCAACTCTTTCAATTAGGAGCCTTACATTTGTGACCTCGGCTCTGTATATTCTAAACGCTGGTATCAGGTTTCTGTGGTGTCGTTCCGACACAACATACCACATGATTGTTACCGACACAGCATACACTACGAACACTCTTGGAAACATCTACGAGGATAGAGTGCTGAATGATGTAACGCAATGCCGATGTTATCGCTCCTGCTTCCAAATTAACAAGGTCATCGACTAGCTTACACATTAGCTAGTTTCTCTGATTTCATTTCTAATTATGGTTAGCGCGTTGTGTTTATGTGCAGGAATACTTATCCTAGACCACATATAGATGACGACATATGCCGGCAGAATAAGGCGATGAAGCAATATTGATGTCCTTGAATTCCGTATCTACCAAACGATATCACAATACTGGGGGTGTGGGGGATTGAGCTGTGGAAACTAGTTTCTTTGTTACGTCATACACCAGACGCCCATTCATTAGCGAATTGGTGATCTGGACCAGGGACCGGAGAGTGCCATGCTCCTTGCAACTGCAAGTGCTGAGTTGGAGCTCTCCTTGAGTCTTGAGCCTGTCATTGTCGACAGCTGTTTTCCATCCGGTGGAAGCGCGTGTGAGCTGTGTTTACATAATATAGTTTGTGTAGTCTGTTTCTACACCGTATAGTTTGTGTAGCCTGTTTGTACATAGTATAGTTTGTGTAGTCTGTATTTACATAGTATAGTTTATGTAGTTTGTATTTACACGGTATAGTTTGTGCAGACTGTTTTTACACCGTATAGTTTGTGTAGTCTGTATTTACATAGTATAGTTTGTGTAGTCTGTTTTTACAAAGTATAGTTTGTGTAGTCTGTATTTACACAGTATAGTTTGTGCAGTCTATTTTTACATGGTATAGTTTGAATAGTCTGTTTTTACACCGCATAGTTTGTATGATCTGTTTTTCTTCAGTTATAGTTTGTCTGGTATGTTTTTACACAATTTAGTTTGTATAGTATTCAACCACAGCAAATGTTCATAATTTATTACCATCCTTATGTTTCGGGGTTTTTTTAAACCGCGGACGCAAGTTGAGGTAATTCATGCAGTGTTTGTCAAATGTCGGATTATTTCAATGTTGAAAGACATCTAATTCCTGAGGGGACCTGCTGCGGATAGTGTCGGCTTTTCTAGAAATCCTGCTTTGGCCGAGAAGCTTAAGGGCTAATTTAAGGTTGTAACCGCTGCTGGCTGTCAGAACAACGTTGCTGACTTCTTCCTGCCTGGGACTGATAACTTTAGGTCAATGCAGGTCAGCTGTAGTTGAGATCCACCTTCGGCGATATTGCTGGGGCAATATTTAGGTTCATGTTGAGATCCACCTTGGGCGATATTGCTGGGGCAATATTTAGGTTCATGTTGTTGAGATCCACCTTGGGCGATATTGCTGGGGCAATATTTAGGTTCATGTTGTTGAGATCCACCTTGGGCGATATTGCTGGGGCAATATTTAGGTTCATGTTGTTGAGATCAACCTTGGGCGATATTGCTGGGGCAATATTTAGGTTCATGTTGTTGAGATCCACCTTGGGCGATATTGCTGGGGCAATATTTAGGTTCATGTTGAGATCCACCTTGGGCGATATTGCTGGGGCAATATTTAGGTTCATGTTGTTGAGATCCACATTGGGCGATATTGCTGGGGCAATATTTAGGTTCATGTTGTTGAGATCAACCTTGGGCGATATTGCTGGGGCAATATTTAGGTTCATGTTGAGATCCACCTTGGGCGATATTGCTGGGGCAATATTTAGGTTCATGTTGTTGAGATCCACCTTGGGCGATATTGCTGGGGCAATATTTAGGTTCATGTTGTTGAGATCCACCTTGGGCGATATTGCTGGGGCAATATTTAGGTTCATGTTGTTGAGATCCACCTTGGTCGATATTGCTGGGGCAATATTTAGGTTCATGTTGTTGAGATCCACCTTGGGCGATATTGCGGGGGCAATATTTAGGTTCATGTTGTTGAGATCCACCTTGGCGATATTGCTGGGGCAATATTGTAGGTTCATGTTGTTGAGATCCACCTTGGGCGATATTGCTGGGGCAATATTTAGGTTCATGTTGTTGAGATCCACCTTGGGCGATATTGCTGGGGCAATATTTAGGTTCATGTTGTTGAGATCCACCTTGGGCGATATTGCTGGGGCAATATTTAGGGTTCATGTTGTTGAGATCCACCTTGGGCGATATTGCTGGGGGCAATATTTAGGTTCATGTTGTTGAGATCCACCTTGGGCGATATTGCTGGGGCAATATTTAGGGTCATGTTGTTGAGATCCACCTTGGGCGATATTGCTGGGGCAATATTTAGGTTCATGTTGTTGAGATCCACCTTGGGCGATATTGCTGGGGCAATATTTAGGTTCATGTTGAGATCCACCTTGGGCGATATTGCTGGGGCAATATTTAGGTTCATGTTGTTGAGATCAACCTTGGGCGATATTGCTGGGGCAATATTTAGGTTCATGTTGAGATCCACCTTGGGCGATATTGCTGGGGCAATATTTAGGTTCATGTTGTTGAGATCAACCTTGGGCGATATTGCTGGGGCAATATTTAGGTCATGTTGAGATCCACCTTGGGCGATATTGCTGGGCAATATTTAGGTTCATGTTGTTGAGATCCACCTTGGGCGATATTGCTGGGGCAATATTTAGGTTCATGTTGTTGAGATCCACCTTGGGCGAAATTGCTGGGGCAATATTTAGGTTCATGTTGTTGAGATCCACCTTGGGCGATATTGCTGGGGCAATATTTAGGTTCATGTTGTTGAGATCCACCTTGGGCGATATTGCTGGGGCAATATTTAGGTTCATGTTGTTGAGATCCACCTTGGGCGATATTGCTGGGGCAATATTTAGGTTCATGTTGTTGAGATCCACCTTGGGCGATATTGCTGGGGCAATATTTAGGTTCATGTTGTTGAGATCCACCTTGGGCGATATTGCTGGGGCAATATTTAGATTCATGTTGAGATCCACCTTGGGCGATATTGCTGGGGCAATATTTAGGTTCATGTTGTTGAGATCCACCTTGGGCGATATTGCTGGGGCAATATTTAGGTTCATGTTGTTGAGATCCACCTTGGGCGATATTGCTGGGGCAATATTTAGGTTCATGTTGTTGAGATCCACCTAGGGCGAAATTGCTGGGGCAATATTTAGGTTCATGTTGTTGAGATCCACCTTGGGCGATATTGCTGGGGCAATATTTAGGTTCATGTTGAGATCCACCTTGGGCGATATTGCTGGGGCAATATTTAGGTTCATGTTGTTGTTGTTGTTGTTGTTGTTGTTGTTGAATTTATGCTTGGCAGTAATTTGTTGTTGTTGTTGTTGTTGTTGTTGTTGTTGTTGTTGTTGTTGTTGTTGTTGTTGTTGTTGTTGTTGTTGTTGTTGTTGTTGTTTGAATTCATGCTTGGCAGTAATTTGTTGTTGTTGTTGTTGTTGTTGAATTCATGCTTGGCAGTAATTTGTTGTTGTTGTTGTTGTTGAATTCATGCTTGGCAGTAATTTGTTGTTGTTGTTGTTGAATTCATGCTTGGCAGTAATTTGTTGTTGTTGTTGTTGTTGTTGAATTCATGCTTGGCAGTAATTTGTTGTTGTTGTTGTTGCGCTCACTCGCTTTTAACCCAAGCGTAGTCAATCACGTGCTACACGTCTAATGCACTGAACTGATATTTGCGTGCGGAGAAGCTTTCCCTGTTGCCAGTGTCCATCGCCATCAGGCGAGCCTACTCCGACTTCTGAGGTACTTGTAATTTACGTACCCAAGTCAAGGACGAGAAGTCAACATTTTAGTAACTTTAGGTCAATGCAAGTTAGATGTAGATTAACCTGCTGCGATATTACTAGGGCAATATTCAGATTCACGCTGAACACATAGTTGTATGCTTTGTGTCTAGTGTGTTGAGCACGCTGGCCGTTGACTGGCTGTGTCATCGATTGTTCAAGGTGTGTCAGACACACACTCTGCTGTCTACCCGGATGTGCCATCAGTTGTGTAGTCTATATCGTGTGAAAATATACACGTTTGAATGTTCATGCGTCGACAATGTCTGTTTTTTAAAGCACCCCCCCCCCCACACACACACAATCACACACACACACACACACACACACACACACACACACACACCATCCACACACTCCTACACAAGTCTGATACATTTGGTTTGGCATGAGGGCGCGAGCACACAATCACAGACACACGCTGTCTGTCTGTCTGTCTGTCTGTCTGTCTGTCTGTCTGTCTGTCTGTCTGTCTGTCTGTCTGTCTGTCTGACTGTCTGTCTGTCTGTCCGTCCGTTCGTTCGTCCGTTCGTCCGTCCGTCCGTCTGTCTGTCTGTCTGTCTGTCTGTCTGTCTGTCTGTCTGTCTGTCTGTCTCTCACACACACACACACACACACACAAACATACACCTGCCACACACTCCCACAATAGCCTGTTACTTTTGGCTTTATTGCACACATATATCAGATACATTTGGCACGCATATATTCAGGCACACACATATACAGTTTATAAACTGGGCATCTACACAACACAATACATACTCACTACACTACACTGTATACGAGTGTTTATGTATCTACATATGATTTTATGTATGTAACAATTATTGTAGATGTTAGTCTAACTGACTGATTGACTGACTGACTGAATGACTGACTGACTGACAACTTGCCTTATGGCTCGCCTAATGAGTGACTGACCTAATGACTGAATGACTTAACGATTGACTGGCCTAACGCCTCACCTAAGGACTGAATCACCTAATGGCTGACTGACCTAATGAATGACTGATCTAAAGATGACTGACCTAATTGTTTGCTTAATGATTGACAGACTGCCCGAGCTAAAGACTGACTGACGCAATGGTTTATCTGATGACTGACTGACTGACTTAATCGCTGATGACCGATCTAACGACTCAAGACCAACGATTGCCTGCGTTTTCATGACTGACTGAATGACTCCCTGACCTAATGACTGACTGTACTAATAATGACTGAACTAATGACCTACCGAAAGACTGAGTAGCCAAATGATTTACTGACTGACGTAGGGACAGATTGACGTAATAAATGAACTGGCTGATCAATGAATGACTGAACTAATTACCGGACCTAATTAGTAATGGGTCCTAATGACTAACGTAACCAATGACTGACTAACCAATGGCTGATTAACCAATTTCTGATCAACCAATTTCTGATCGACCTAATGCAGGCATTACATACTCATTGTAGAGCATAAACCGGGGTGGGGGTGCTATGGGAGTGGTTCGATGAAGGATTCGTGAGAGGTTTCAGTAATTAGGCAGGCAGGATTGCCAGCAGATGTGAATGTCGTTCTAGTGGTGGCCTGTTTAGGCCAGTTCCTTTCACACACGCCCGACTGAGTTTTCCCTTATTTTCCTGTACACACATGTGAACTTATTTTTGTTCATACAATCAGGCACACTGGTTTGTCGCCAGTGGTTGAGAAAGGGTTCTTATTTGAATATAAGATGCAGTTAGTTCACGAATAGATGTGGCCACAGCTTTCTGTGTTTGACCTGCCTTTTCTGGGATTGAAATAATCTTACCACTAAACAGTTAATAGTATCTGGATTTGGCTTCGGTATCCTGTGTCTAGATATCGTATGGATGTATGCTTTAGGTTAGGCATAACCTCGTTCTTGCGGTCGATTATAAGCGCGGGAATGTAAATTATAACTTGCTAGATGAACAACACTGTGAAATTATTATTATTGAAAACTGCGCTGTACGTCAGTCCGTTTGTTATCCGTTAATGAGTAACATCAATGTGTGTGTGGTTACATTGTTATCAGACGTTTTAATGCATTGATTACTTCTTAACATAGACTAGTGAGAGAAGAAAGTATAATTCCACACACACACACACACGACACGCACGCACGCAAGCACACACACACACACACACACTCATGTATGTATGGTGATTGTGCTAAGAGGTAAAACCAAGGTGCCTGGGGGTTTGTGGCGAAGGTTGATGGGCCGTGTTTGGCGCAGGAGAGCCTGGCATATGATACTGCAATATCTAGTCTGAGAATGCAGGTGTGGGCAGTCATGGCAGTTTTCTGCTGGCTGGAGGACAAACCGCACATGCATGATGTCATAGTAACGGACTAACAAAGTATGATGAGGTGAAGACATGCTTCGGACAGAGTGTAGGGCTTCAATTCAACAATAAGAAATAGAGAGCATCTGTTGGATTGTTTCCCCACGGACATGCTGGTGTGATGGGAAACGAGAACATGGACAGATTGGCTGGGTCTGCACTCCATGGTGTGGTATTGGTGCATGATAAGGCAGATGTGGTTGGGTCTTTGGAATCGAGTGTATAGTGCAGAAGAATGCGAAGATCATCACTGGTTGGAGAGGATGATGCTGCAGGGAGTGACCATAGGATCTGACCAACACTCAGGACTCCGAGTAAAAGGCCGTATGGAGACACAGACTTCTACTGGTACCATAAGTATTGGGACTCTTCGCTGGCTGTTGCAATGAAGGCGAAGCACGTATGGAAATGTCCCGAGTGCTGTCATGTCAGTTCTTGACTCAATTCAACTCAGCTCACACACGCACACGCACCCACCCACCCACCACACACACACACGCGCGCACATACACAGACAATTAAATGTTCATATTGCGGAACTATGTCATTTTTGTATATAGCGTTTGCTGAAACATAGACTGGCGCCGTGTGAACCTGGCATCGTCTGTAGTTTTGTGAGACTGACATAGTTTGAACTGATAGGACTGAACCTATTCTACAACACCAATGAACATTATCAGGGTTGAGATGTGCTACACTAAGGAACAGTCAAGTGGTGAACTACAATGCCGATGGTGATATGGGCTTATTGTGACCGCACACACCCAGAAACGCAGTCGTGCAGCAGCTGAACAATCCGTGGAGTTGAGACTTGTGTTCTGGCGTAGTCCGTGTCTAGTTGTTACGTCACACGTCTAGTCTGAATCCTTGTATAAAACTCGCAGTTGTGTTTAGTTGGCGTGAGTAAAATGTCTGACAGGGAGAGGACACATCTGGAAATCTACTGCCGAGAGGTTTTGGCAGTTGCAGATTCCTCGGCTGTAGATACCAGTGCAGAGAGAGTGGCATGTGACCCACTTGATGATCGCGTACGTTGCTCTCAGCCCCAGCACTGCCTCCGTCAGCACAGACCGAATGTGGACCAAGGACAGTTCAGGTGTCACCTGGCAACAGACGATAGTTCATTATCATTGTCCCAGCCACTGGTACAGTCGTATGTCAGTGAGCACACTCAACAAATAGAGACTGATCACTTAGAGACCTCCTGTCCCCGGGCTCACAATAGCCATGGAAATAATTCAGTGTGCGACAGTGCTAACGTTTTCTCTGACAATGTCTGCCCACGAGCCAGGGCAGGCGCCTGCAGGAGCTCAGGGCCACGGCTGTCCCATCGCCGGATGCTTGCCCATCTATTAGGCCTGACCGCCTGCCTTATGTTTGTCGGATACACCGAGTGCAGACCACACAGTGATGTGGATAAGCGCTACAGAGAGATGCACACAAATGCCGTGGTAAGTGTTCCTTCATCGTATCAGTCGCTTGTGTTGTCTCCTTGTCAGTTACTTCATGACTACAATATTTACGTTAACTACAGACAACAGCTGTCTAGAGGCGTCTTATCATAACACATCACACATTTACTAATGTCACATGTCCATAAAGACTATACTACTTTTAGTTTGAAAGCACAATTCTCACAGCGGACAATGTCCACCCATAGTGTTGGTGCAAACCCAGGGATATGTCTTTTATAATCAGTGAATGCTCCAGATCTATCTTGTAATGATCTCGCTCATATGAGCTATCACCATGACAAAAGCTTGACTTAGCTTCACATGAGCGCATACAACACGTGTGTGCAGACGCGAGCTAGCACACACAGATACACGCATAGAATCATTATTACAGTATATAACCTTCATAATAGGCCACTTTATATGCCATGGCAGCAAAGAACAGAGTCCTTGCCAGTCTCGATATTTGAAGCCCATAAACGGGAAATCTCCCGCTGTTGGTGCTTCACCTCGACACCGCCAGGTACAAGAGGAACAAGATGAGATGAGATGAGATCAGGTGATGCAGTTGATAGGACACAGTCAACCGTACAACACTGTTGTCAATAAGACACATGTATCTTTCTGTATATGCAAAGTACATGTCAATTAAATATGTATGTCGTTCCATACGTACAAGATGGTTATCGGTGAGATAACTGTGTTCTGTACAAGATGGTTGTCAATGAACCACATGTGTTGTCCTATATAACACTGTCATCATTGAAGCATCTGTGTCACTTCAGCCACTGGACAGTTTCATCCCGATAGCACACCCCATACCCATTCTACTCCCTAGTCTAGCTAGCTTCCTCTTGCTGCGCCTTCTGTTAGCTCCTTAGAGGTAGGTGCTTGAAGATACAGTTGCACACATCCCAGCGGGCATTCAGTGAATCCGGGCAGACAGCATGAGTCACTTCATCCTGGCCTTCCCTCGGTCACTGCTCACGTGCAGGGAGTAGATTTGACTTCATCCTGGCCTTCCCTCGGTCACTACTCACGTGCAGGGAGTAGATTTGACTTCATCCTGGCCTTCCCGCGGTCACTGCTCACTTGTAGAGAGTAGATTTGACTTCATCCTGGCCTTCCCTCGGTCACTGCTCACGTGCAGGGAGTAGATTTGACTTAATACATGCATTACCAGATTAACACAGGGGAAGCAAAGAATAGAAACACTGTATCCTAGCACTCATGCCACAAGAGGCAGCTAAGGAGGGTTGGCGTGGAACTGGCCACCACACCTCGTAGAACATTTTAGCTGCAAAATCCAGCCAACCGTGGATAAGTTTAAAACAGTGAAGTAAAATAGTCTAGTCAACCCAGAAAGTAAGGGGATCTTCTAGAAGAAGTATGGCGCGAGGGGAGAAAGCCTTAAAGAATTTGGATTGCCGTCATATCTGCCTTCACTTATGAAAATTCCCAGAACTGGCACTTGAAGTGTTAAAACTATACAAGAGTTGCACAAGACGGCAGAAGTCGCGGGGAAATGAAATAATATAAGATTAGCATTCTGGGATTGTGTGAAATGAGATTGAAGTGAGCAGGCAAAAAGTTTCTAGACATTCGTGAAATAGTGATGTTCTCAGGCCATCTTGAGGACAGTGCTCCTCGCAGTCAAGGACTGACCCTAGTGCTCTTCGCATTGGCAGAAGAAGCTCTAATATTGCAGGAAGTAGTGAGTTCTAGAACAACAGGAACATACAGAACCTCACAACAGCACATAGTAAATCCGAGCTTGGGTGGACATACACACACATACACAATGTGTGTGTGTCTCTCTCTCTCTCTCTCTCTCTCTCACACACACCCACTCACACACCCCCACATACATCCACCCACCCAATACACACACAGCCACCCACCCATCCACATATACACAAAATATATCTCTCTCTCACACACACACACACATACATACACACACACACGCGAGCGCTCATGCTCACACACACGCACATGTTCGCATTACGAGTTTTAAAAGCGCAGAAAGAGCTATCGGGAAACAAAAACACACAAAAATTGAAAGAGGCATAGTAAGGAAAAAAAAACGCGATACGATAAAAAAAAAAGTTGGCCATAAATGACATTACTACAGGGACTTCTGGAGTGCAAGCAAGCAAAAGCAAGAGAACATTAATGACAAAGTGGAAAGCAAAACATCAATAGTCGGCCAGCGAGCCAGATAATCATAGCTTATCATAGGCGAGACTTATGGCTGAAATTACAGTCGAGGTCACGTCGGGGTAGGCAAACTAGAGATGCAGACAGGGAGGGCCCCGACAGAATGACGAGATTGTTCTCATAGAGAAACTCACGCTGTCTGTGTGTTTGTATTGGTGTGTGGTCAGTCCCAACCGTCACCGCTGATATAAACTGTGTGGTTAGGGCGTGGGTATTGTGTGTGGGGATGTGGGGAGGAAGACAAGAGTAGACTTTCATGGGTTTACAGTGTGTCAAACACACTTGCCACTTCTGCTGCAGCATGTCCAATGTTCTATCATATGACATCTTTACGTGTTCTATCACATGAAATCTTTCAATGTTCTATCACGTGATAACTTTCATTGTTCTATCACATGATATCTTTCAATGTTCTATTACGTGATAACTTTCATTGTTCTATCACATGATATCTTTTAACGTTCTGTCACATCACATATTTCAATGTTCTGTTACATTGCATCTTTCAATGTTCTGTCACAATACATCTTTCAAGGTTCTGTCACATCACATTTTTCAACGTTCTGTCACGCAGCATCTTTGAATGTTCTGTCACATCACATCTTTCAACGTTCTGTCACATTGCAACTTTCAACGTTCCGTCACATCACATCTTTCAGTATATCTGTGCGATAGTCAGTAAATATATGTATAGACAAGAGCCAGTAGTATATCTGTGTGAGAGTCAGTAAATATATGTATAAACAAGAGCAGCAATATATCTGTGTGAGAGTCAGTAAATATATGTATAGACAAGAGACAGAGAGACAGGTACATAGTTGAGCTAGTCAGTGACAGATCTATAGAGAGGAGCAGACCCAGACACACAGGTAGAGACAAGAGTCAGACACTGATCTGTTTAGTTGCTTGCTTGCTTGCTTGCTTGTGTTCGTTGGCTTCAGCTCCAACGCGAAGTCCTGTATGTCGGATGAAGGCATCCTGTTGTCCAACATCAGTGTGATGTCATACAGGACCTGAGGTTTGCGTGAGTATCCTTTGTCCCATGTCTGGCTTATTGGTGTGCAGACTGGTGGTTCCTCGCCGTACAGGCAGACACTCTCCGACTTTGGAGGAATCGGCGATCCTACTGACTTTAGCCAGGACCCCGAAGGGACCTGTTGCTCAGGAGGCTCGACGAGGACGCGTCATTAGGTCTTGGCCAGTATATAACCAGTATGGTGCCTTGGAAACACCTCTGCGTCTCATCTGTTTAGTGACGAGCCGTCCAGTTTTCATAATACTTCTTTGATTGTTTGTTCTCCAGCCATATATTCTTCCCATTTGTTTATTTAACCACATTTCCAAAATTTCAATTTTGCCCTTACGGTGTTTACTCATTTCCTTGTCTCCGCACAATGCAGTAACTAGAGTAAATGTGGCACTTAATCACTCTTCGTTGTCATTTGTAACTTAACTGTTTAGACGTGATCAGCTGTTTCATGTTGTTGAATGTTAACTTAACTGTTTAGGCACGAACCGCTGTTTTATGTTGTTAAATGTTAAAACTGGCCTGTCATTTTCTCTATCTTATTTCTACTTTACACCTGCCAGCATTTATTATTAATTGTTCTGACACAGAACAACTAGTGACGTGTTGAAATGTCTTTCATTGAATATGGTTTCCGAATTGACGTAGTTTTCAAAATCTTTGTTGATATTCACAGTTATTTGTATTTATTTCCAAACCTTTTACAATGGTTATATTTTTTATGCTTGGTTTACTCATTTTTGGAGACCCTGGCCTTTTCAAGCCAACAAAAATGTTTAGACTTTGTATCTTATATTGTTTATTTATTCTGCTGCAGGTTTGAGTCCCCGTCTTACCTCTATCTGTTTGAGTATATCGCCAGTATAAATATTGCACAGGCATGGGAATAATACACACCCTTGTCTCACAACTCTATTTATATCTGTAGGAGGCGGTGTACATGTCCCTGATCTTACCGTTGCTTTTTGTTCCAAGTGTCAGTTTGTTATTAATCTTCTGACTTTGTTGTTGATATCTATTTCATCCAGGTATTTAATTAATTTGTCATGGAAAGCTCCATCGAATACCTGTTTATAGTCCATGGAGCACAGATAAATACTTCTCCAGCCTCTACATACTTGTTTTCATGTCAGTATTCTCGGTAGGAACAATGGCGATTCCAACCGTTTCTAAGCACATAGAAGGATTTCCGTTTGAATCTTAGATTACCGTGAAGATAACACACTCCATATTCGAACAATATCAGTGACTACTCTAATATTTTTCCTACAATAATTTCCTAGTCGCTGTAAAGTAACTACCTCATTTCCTACAACAACAATATCTGCTGTAAAGTGACTACTACATCTCCTTCAATCATAAAACCTTGTCTGCTGTAAAGTGAATATTTCATTTCCTTCAACACTGTCTGTTGTAAAGTGACTACTTCATCTCCTACAACAATTTCCTAGCCCGCTGTAAAGTGACTACTTCATCTCCTACAATAATTTCTTAGCCCGCTGTAAAGTGACTACTTCATCTCCTACAACAATTTCCTAGTCCGTTGTAAAGTGACTACTTCATCTCCTACAACAATTTCCTAGTCCGTTGTAAAGTGACTACTTCATCTCCTACAACAATTTCCTAGTCCGTTGTAAAGTGACTACTTCATCTCCTACAACAATTTCCTAGTCTGCTGTAAAGTGACTACTTCATCTCCTACAACAATTTCTTAGCCCGCTGTAAAGTGACTACTTCATCTCCTACAACAATTTCTTAGCCCGCTGTAAAGTGACTACTTCATCTCCTACAACAATTTCCTAGTCCGTTGTGAAGTGACTACTTCATCTCCAACAATAATTTCCTAGTCCGCTGTAAAGTGACTACTTCATCTCCTACAAAAATTTCCTAGTCCGTTGTAAAGTGACTACTTCATCTCCTACAACAATTTCCTAGTCCGTTGTAAAGTGACTACTTCATCTCCTACAACAATTTCCTAGTCTGCTGTAAAGTGACTACTTCATCTCCTACAACAATTTCTTAGCCCGCTGTAAAGTGACTACTTCATCTCCTACAACAATTTCTTAGCCCGCTGTAAAGTGACTACGTCATCTCCTACAACAATTTCCTAGTCCGTTGTAAAGTGACTACTTCATCTCCTACAACAAATTCCTAGTCCGCTGTAAAGTGACTACTTCATCTCCTACAACAATTTCCTAGTCTGCTGTAAAGTGACTACTTCATCTCCTACAACAATTTCCTAGTCCGTTGTAAAGTCACTACTTCATCTCCTACAACAATTTCCTAGTCCGCTGTAAAGTGACTACTTCATCTCCTACAACAATTTCCTAGTCTGCTGTAAAGTGACTACTTCATCTCCTACAACAATTTCCTAGTCCGCTGTAAAGTGACTACTTCATCTCATACAACAATTTCCTAGCCCGTTGTAAAGTGACTACTTCATCTCCTACAACAATTTCCTAGTCCGCTGTAAAGTGACTACTTCATCTCATACAACAATTTCCTAGTCTGCTGTAAAGTGTACCAGCCCACGGTGGAGAGAGAGAAGCAGACGGTTTGTTATTTAAATGTTCATTACTGATCGTCGATTCAGACTTGCAAATGACAAAAACACAGACAGAAGGAACCCAAGTTTGCGCTGTATGGGCAAATGTCAATGGGAACTGGATCCGTCGCCATGAAAGATTCATGATCCGCCCGGCGTGTTCTGTTTCCACCTCTCAGCCGACCACCAAAATATATTGTCATCATAGCTCTCTCTCGTTTATAGTAGGGAGCTCACTCTCCTGTTCTCTGTCCAGAGAAAAGAAAGAGAGGGGTGGAGAGAGAGAGAAAGAGAGAGAGAGAGAGAGAGAGAGAGAGAGAGAGAGAGAGAGAGAGAGAGAGAGAGAGAGAGAGAGATGCAAGTAAACGTAACATATTCACACACGTGCATATGTGTATTTAAGGAACGTTACAAAATTGTCCGTATACTTGATCACGGCCTGTCTATTGCCATGACTGGCCTCCCTAGAGTTTGTGCTGGGTTGTAGACCCGCCCATTTCTCCTTAATAAATGATATATATATATATATATATATATATAAATAAAGCCGGTATGTCAAAATAGAAAGATGCAAAAGTCCCAGGAAACTAGCTGACATTGGATGTTCACGATGAGCTTGTGAAGCCAGGAGATGAACAGGTTGCTGTAGCGCTAGGAAGGAGAGGATTGGGAGGACAAGACGTTGAGCCTTAGGGATAATTAGTATTATTTAAAATGTGCATAACAAAACTTCATTCTGTGGCAATTTGATGTGCTCAACTTATCCAAAAATCAGCAGCCTTTCGTCTTGTCGTTGATCATTCATTGAGCCGAGCATCCAGTTCCCGACAAGTGCCCAAAAGGAGGCAGCTTTAGTGGGACTAGAGTGATGCGTTGCGTGCATACGCTCCACGGCTTGGCCTAACCATGCCCAGCCGTTTGCAGAATACACGGGGACAGCCATTGTTTGGAATAACACAAATGAAGTATTTGTGGAGTGGAGCTGGGAGAGACGCAGCGGGAGAAGGTGTCAGTGCATCGCACCACAGGTTGTTATCATAGATATCATAGATTTGTACATACGAAGACATCGAAGAAGAAGAAGAAGAAGAAGAAGAAGAAGAAGAAGAAGAAGAAGAAGAAGAAGAAGAAGAACAACAACAACAATAACAACAACAACAACAATAACAACAACAATGAGGAGGAGGAGAAGAAGGTGGAGGATGAAGTGTCGAATGGAAAGAAATAGGATGGTGTACTATGTAGATCTCCGTGCACTATATCAAAGACGGCTGAGTTAGTTGTGCTTGAAAGATGAAAAGTGAGAGGAACATCGGCAGACTAACACTGTTTGTTGACTCCTGGTTCACAGACAGAAGCTAGGCTGATGTGTTCCCGTGTACAGTGCTTGCTGACTCCAGTCGGTCGCTCCTGTCAAAATTGATCATGCACAGAACATTGAACAATTTGCTGCTCAAACTCACACACATGAAAAGCAGACACGGCGTTCAAATGTTTCTAAACATTTCAAGAACGCGACCATGCTCACATGCACACAGGCAGTACCCAGGTTGGGTGCCAACAGCAAGAGACTGCTCTCCCTTCCCCCCCCCCCTCCCTCCCCAACCATACCCAACCTGCAAACGTCGGCTCACCAGCGCTGTACTCTAATGTTGCTGACGTGTGCATTACTCTGGCAGGACGAGAAAGGTCAAGGTGAAGCTAGAATAGGCACGCCAAACAGATGAAATGCTTCACAGCTGGGGCATGTGCTGATGCAAGCCAATCAACAGGCCTGGCTTATACAGTATCACCCGGGCTTGGTGCGATCAAGGGAACCTCGGCAAACTGTTTTCACAACCATGTTACCACTGCCGTGTGTACACTTCTATCAGTCTGTAATGCCAGCTTGTAGAAGACAGTGTCATCGACGATTGATCAGTCCCACGTTCAATGAACACACCGGAAATTCCGCAGCCAAAGTTCGTGCACATGTTTGTTTGTTTTCTCTTTTCTGCACTCCATGTAGTCAGAGCCAGCGGGGTTGCTCCGGGTCCTTGAACTCTCACAGTACATCGGGTGGGTATTCATATGTATGGTTCAGGATCTCTTTTATTCTTCCTTGGTCTCTCTCTCTCTCTCTCTCTCTCTCTCTCTCTCTCTCTCTCTCTCTCTCTCTCTCTCTCTCTCTCTCTCTCTCTCGTTATCTCTATCTATCTGTCTACTACTTATACTTATATACATTTAAAACTAACGAGGCAGTTATGTCTACGCTGTCGTGTTACATACAGTGGGCGTCTGTGCGTTAGGTGTAGAGAAGACAGGTTCGCAGTCACGAGATACCGGGATAGGGTTGCCAGATACATAGGTACCAAAAGGAGGACATATTAAGACAAAAAAGGAGGACAAAGAAGGACATAATAAGACAAAAAGGAGGACAAAGGAGGACATATTGAATATTTCATTTAAATCGTTCCAGGTTAAATCCACAATCAGTACAATTTTATTACAATAGCTGCAATAAGTATATCTTACTGTTAGTGAATCGACCAAGAAACAATCATGTTAAAAAATAAATATAAATTAAATGGAGAACTTTTTTTCAAAATGGTAAAAACAAAATTATTTAAACAGCCGATTGTAAATTATTACCTTATAATCTTTATTAATTACGCAACATATGTCTCGGAGGAACCAACTTTTCGTAGAAGATCCTCGTTAACAATCACATATGCATAAAACTGTTCACAGGTAAGATTCTTCAAATTGTACTTTGTGAGAATGATGCCCTTTACAGAGTTGAGTAAGAGTCTGTTCCTTTCCTTTGTCCATCGAGCATTAATCAAGGAGAACACTCTTTCCACATTGCCATCGTGTCCAGGGATACAGAAGAATACTTCACAAATTTTAAGTAACTCTGAAAAGCAACATGCATTTGGGCAACTTTGGAAAAATAAACTCCACTGTTCATGCAAGAGTCTTTAAAAAAACTGTTCATTCTTGTCTTGCACAAATGATTTAAGATTGCAGTATTGGTCAAATAATTGCACATCATCTACAATAATACCCTTCTCTTTCAAGTACAATATGCTTGTCAAAAGGTCATCAAGTGTAGTCTTTGATTTTATTTAAGTACATCCAATCAAAGCACTGAAATTCATCAAAAAGTTTCAACCACTTTTCTAAGTAACTAATGCATGCTTCATACACCAACCTAACATTAACATTTTGACCATAGAGACTACAGCATTGTTAGTGTTGCCGAATAGAGCAACAGTTAGATTCAAATTATACAAATAATTGGTGTTTCACATTTGGTATAAATAGGAAAATTAAATAAATATTATTAAGCAATGGGTTTTAATAAAGAATGTAAACACGTGGTAGAGTGTATATTACATTCTAAGTTGTAACAACAATACATAAAAAATGATAACAAATATTTAAAAAGCCGGACATTTTAAAGGGTTTTAGCTTTGCCTGCCAGACGGAGGACACGAAGCTAAAAAGGAGGACATGTCCTCTCTTTGCCGGACGTCTGGCAACTCTATACCGGGATGAAAGTCAGCAGCAGACGATTTGTAGGAAGCAGACAGCTTTGTGTTAATTTTCACAATGGTATGAACATCTGTCGTCCAGAAAACAACAGTAAACTGCTGAACCTGAAACTGTCTAGAAAATCACAGTAAAACATGTTGGGGTTGATTGGGACATTCCGGGAAACAAATACATGCAACCAACTGTGAAGGTGTTCTACGATTATACTGGTGCCGTCCACTAAAGCACTGGGCAGTATGAGCAATGCCAGCAGGTTCTGCGCGAAACTGCACCAGCCTCTCGTAGTTTTAGAAAACGAGCATGGCACACGGCTACGCACATGAGAATGCAAGAAGCCAGTACCCACTGCAATAAGTTGAAACCCCCGTGTCTGAGCGGGACAGAGCATTCACACCCGGGCATTCCTGGGAGAAGAAACTGGTGGGGGTGCAGGGTAGGGTTTCATAATTTAACTACATTTATTGGAAAGCCAGGGGAAAACCATCTCATTACTTTCACAAGAATTAGCGTATGGCCACGTGACACATCTGGAACGGCAAAGTAACAAGGTCGGAGACTTGAAGCAAGCCTTCGGAATGAGTAACTTCATATATTCATATAACATACCAGTCTTTCCAATGAATACTCCGATCTTACATACCAATCTTCCCACTTAATAACCTGATATGACATGGTATCATTGGCACATTGCCGTCTTGACAGACGATAGTTTGTGCTTCAAAAAGGCATAATAACTTTTACCCATGGCGGTAGCGAATGTGACTGATAAGACCAATTTGCGCTGTAAATGTTCGTTCACAGTGGGTGCATGTGAACACGTGGTCATTTCCACCATCATGCACCATCTTACGTCTCACACGCTCGGTGTGTGACTTATCTGCAATAATTTTCTCCTTTGTCTTTATTCCATTTCTGATGTTTGCCCTCCATGCAACACGTTCAGCGGCGACTTGCTCCCAATGTGCATTATCAATGCCAGGACATGGCATACCAGTCTAGGTATTGAATAACAAGATGTGACATACCAGAGTTCCCCTTGAACATTGAATAACATGATATGACATACCATTGTTCCCACTGAAGAACATGATATGTCATATCGATGTTCCTGAACACCCGATGTCATACCAATGTTCCCATTAAATAACCATATATGTCATACCAATGTTCCCATTAAATAACCATATATGTCATATCAATGTGTTCCCATTAAATAACCCTATATGCCATACCAATGTTCCCATTACATAACCCCATATTTCATACCAATGTTCCCATTAAATAACCCTATATGCCATACCAATGTTCCCATTACATAACCCTATATTTCATACCAATATTCCCATTGAATAACCCTATATGTCATAGCAATGTTCCCATTAAATATCCCTATATGTGATATCAACGTTCCATTGAATAACTCTATATGTCATATCATTGTTCCCATTGAATAACCCTATGTCATACCAATGTTCCCATTGAATAACCTGATATATCATACCAATGTTCCCATTGAATAACATGATATGACGGCTTTCTCTCGATAACCGACATCATCTGACATACCAGTCTCCAGAATAAATAACCAGACAATGTGTAAGATACTGGTCTTCGGATTGAGTGACCTTATGTGATCTAACACGACATGCTCATTGCCTAGACCTGATGGGTGTTCTAAACGTATAGCCACAACCACAGACATCTCAAATTTAGGTCAAGCTTATAACGGTTCGTTGCGTAACAATGAACAGCTGGAGTACCGCTCGCAATGTCACACTGACAACATCTACATATGCTTGTTGTAAAACCTAATCTTAATGTTGACATAATCAATGATGCATGCATTTCTGGACCCACCTTCCCCTTCTCCTTCTCATTTCCTTTTAAGAATTTATGTCTTCTAAACTACTACCACGGGTACCATATCCCATAGCTGCCACTTTACATCCAGATAGCCTCCCACAGGTAAACATATCCCATAGCTGCCACTCTACATCCAGGTAGCCTCCCACAGGTAAACATATCCCATAGATGCCACTCTACATCCAGGTAGCCTCCCACAGGTAAACATATCCCATAGCTGCCACTCTACATCCAGTTAGCCTGCCGCAGGTAACCATATCCCATAGATGCCACTCTACATCCAGTTAGCCTGCCGCAGGTAACCATATCCCATAGATGCCACTCTACATCCAGATAGCCTGCCGCAGGTAATCATATCCCATAGATGCCACTCTACATCCAGGTAGCCTGCCGCAGGTAAACATATGCCATAGCCTGCAGTTAAACTTCACCATGTTTTGGTAAACAGCATTCTGGCGACTTTAGCTCTGAGTTTAGGGTTAAGATCAGTGTTGAAACTGTCCACATTCTGTCCTCTCCATGACATCGACATAGACCAGTGTTAGAACTTTCTACATTCTGTCCTGTCCATGACACAGACATAGACCAGTGTTAGAACTGTCCACATTCTGTCCTGTCCATGACATCGACTTAGACCAGTGTTAGAACTGTCTACATTCTGTCCATGACACCGACACAGACCAGTGTTAGAACTGTCCACATTCTGTCCATGACAACGACATAGACCAGTGTTAGAACTGTCCACATTCTGTCCTGTCCATGACATCGACATAGACCAGTGTTAGAACTGTCTACATTCTGTCCATGACAACGACATAGACCAGTGTTAGAACTGTCCACATTCTGTCCTGTCCATGACATCGACATAGACCAGTGTTAGAACTGACCACATTCTGTCCTGTCCATGACATCGACATAGACCAGTGTTAGAACTGTCCACATTCTGTCCATAACACCGACACAGACCAGTATAGAACTGTCCACATTATATCCATGACATCGACATAGATCAGTGTTAGAACTGTCCACATTCTGTCCATGACACCGACACAGACCAGTATAGAACTGTCCACATTATATCCATGACATCGACATAGATCAGTATTAGAACTGTCCACATTCTGCCTTGTCCATGACATCGACTTAGACCATTGTTAGAACTGTCTACATTCTGTCCATGACACTGACATAGACCAGTATAGAACTGTCTACATTGTGTCCTGTCCATGACGCCGACATAGACCAGTGTTAGAACTGTCCACATTCTGTCCATGACACCGATATAGATCAATATTAGAATTGTCCACATTCTGTCCATAACACAGACATAGACTAGTGTTAGAACTGTCCACATTCTCTCCATGACTCCGACATAGACCAGTGTTAGAACTGTCCACATTCTCTCCATGACTCCGACATCGACCAGTGTTAGAACTGTCCACATTCTCTCCATGACTCCGACATAGACCAGTGTTCTGTCCATAACACCGATATAGACCAGTATAAAACTGTCTACATTATGCCATGTCCATGACACCGACATAGACCCGTGTTAGAACTGTCCACATTCTGTCCTGTCCATGACATCGACTTAGACCAGTGTTAGAACTGTCCACATTACTCGCAACGTTAATATGGCGAAACACGTAGAACGGATTGCTTGTGCTGCTACACATATATGATACTTATTCATAACAACAAAGACTCGTCTTGAAAATCCAAGTGTGAATTCTGTCTACGGTGTGAGGCCTATTATTTAGTGTGAATTTTGTCTACAGTGTGAGGCCTAGTATTTAGTGTAAATTCTGTCTGCAGTGTGAGGCCTAGTATTTAGTGTGAATTCTGTCTACAGTTTGATGCCTAGTATTTAGTGTGATACCTAGTATTTAGTGCGAATTCTGTCTACGGTGTGAGGCCTAGTATTTAGTGTGAAATATGTCTGCTGTTTGAGGCCTGGTAGTTAGTGTGATGCCTAGTATTTAGTGTGAATTATGTTTACTGTGTGAGACCTAGTATTTAGTGTGAATTCTGTCTACTGCTTGAGGTCTAGTATTTAGTGTGAATTATGTCTAAAGCGTGAGGATTAGTATGTAGTGTTAATTATGTCTGTAATGTGAGGCCTGGTATTTAGTGTGAATTATGTCTGCAGTGGGAGGTCTAGTATTTAGTGTGAATTCTGTCTACAGTGTGAGCCCTAGTATTTAGTGTGAATTGTATCTGCTGTGTGAAGCCAAGTCGTTAGTGACAGATATAATTTGTATCAACGCCTACGGAAAGATATAGAAATGTATGTGAAAGATAGGGAGAAATAACAAGAGATGTGGACAGAAAGAACAGGACTGGTTGTAGCAAAGTTAAATATGAAAAGATGCCACAGAAAGATGAGAAATATGAATGACAGACAGAGATCATTAACGGGAGATTTCAAGGCCACCAACAAAATCGCTTTAACAGTTATTCATTCTGTTCCTGGGGTAGGAACGGACAACGTGACACGGGTAAAGAGCGTGGGTGTGAGTGGGGCCCAACAAAGCAAGGACATAAAACAGTTCGTTACTTCAACCTCTATACATGAGTTAAACACTCCAAGACTCTCTGTCATAAACGAGTGACATAACAGACAGCAGTGTGGAGAAACCTGCCGTCAATCAACCATGAAGTGTTTACTGAATTGCATCTATTTTCTAACAGAGGAAACGCTAAGCGCGGTGCAAAAAAGTAACCTTGACTCCATGTGGCAGATGCTGAGATTGTGAAAGATGCGCTAATGTATTTTCTATGTTAGCACAAAGTGAACTTGACGCTGGCACAAGCCGAGAAATGATGTTCTGTGGTGGCTGTGTCAACACTGCTTGGCGGGTTAATCATTTGACCAACCGTATCTGTAGCACTGTCTTAAACAAGACCCCAGGTGCTGGTATGTAGAGCAGTTCTGCAGCACTTTGCAGGTAATGACAAAAACTGGAATTACCCTCCGTTGGAGCATTCTTCCCATCCATGATATGTATCTGGTATTTTCATCCAGTCTATTGTGCGCGGCAGGTCTAACTATAGGTTTCTGCGCACGTAGTGACTGACACGTAATGAACTACCTTGGCGCTCTGGCTATGGGGCTAGATCCATTATTCTGGACCAAACTGTACAAGCTGGCTGACGTGACCTGTTGCTAACAGTCATAAATCTGTATCTTGAGACACAAAAGATGAGTCATGGAGAAAACTAAATAATGTCCCGTGAATCAAGTTGTGAGTCATGGAGAAAACTAAAAATGTCCTGTGAATCAAGCTGTGAGTCATGGAGAAAACTAAAAATGTCCCGTTAATCAAGTTGTGAGTCATGGAGAAAACTAAATAATGCCCCGTGAATCAAGTTGTGAGTCACGGAGAGAGGTAAACAATGCCCCGTGAATCAAGTTGTGAGTCATAGAGAAAACTAAAGATGTCCCGTTAATCAAGTTGTGAGTACTGGAGAAAGATAAACAATGTCTAGTGATTCAAGTTGTCAGTCATAGAGAAAACTAAACAATGTCCAGTGAATCAAGAGTTAAGTCATGGAGAAAACTAAACAATGTCCAGTGAATCAAGACATGAGTCATGGAGAAAACTAAACAATGTCCAGTGAATCAAGACTTGAATCATGGAGAAAACTAAACAATGTCCAGTGAATCAAGAGTTAAGTCATGGAGAAAACTAAACAATGTCCAGTGAATCAAGACATGAGTCATGGAGAAAACTAAACAATGTCCAATGAATCAAGAGTTAAGCCATGGAGAAAACTAAACAATGTCCAGTGAATCAAGACATGAGTCATGGAGATAACTAAACAATGTCCAGTGAATCAAGACATGAGTCATGGAGAAAACTAAAAAATGTCCAGTGAATCAAGAGTTAAGTCATGGAGAAAACTAAACAATGTCCAGTGAATGAAGACATGAGTCATGGAGAAAACTTTAAACAATGTCCAGTGAATCAAGACATGAGTCACGGAGAAAGCTAAACAATGGTCCAGTGTATCAAGAGTTGAGTCATGGAGAAAACTAAACAATACCCTTTGAATCTAGAGGTGAGTCATAGAGAAAGCTAAACAAAGTCCAGTGAATCAAGAGTTGCGTCATAGAGAAAGCTCATCAATGTCCAGTGAATCAAGACATGAGTCATGGAGAAAACTAAACAATGTCCAGTGAATCAAGACACGAGTCATGGAGAAAGCTAAACAATGTCCAGTGTATCAAGAGTTGAGTCATGGAGAAAGCTAAACAATGTCCCGTGAATCAAGACTTGAATCATGGAGAAAACTAAATAATGTCCAGTGAATCAAGAGGTAATGTCATGGGGAAAAATTAATAATGTCCAGTGAATCAAGTTGTGGCTTATAGAGAAAACTAAACAAATGAATCTAGAGGTGAGTCATAGAGAAAACTAAACAAAGTCCAGTGAATCAAGACATGAGTCATGGGAGAAAACTAAACAATACCCTATGAATCTAGAAGTGAGTCATAAGAGAAAACTAAACAAAGTCCAGTAAATCAAGATGTTGCGTCATAGAGAAAACTAAACAGTGTCTAATGAATGGAGATGTGATTCGTGGAGAAAACTAAACAATGTCTAGTGACGGTAAAGAGCAGAAGAAGAACGATACCTTGCAGTCTAATACAGCACTGGCTAAAGTTATTTACTCTCGGTGATCCAGCAATTAAAAACGACTGAGATAATTAACATATTCAATGGTAAACAAAAAGTAGGTATGAACCAAACAAAAATGGATGGCGACAAATTAGAAGTCACAGTTACAACTTACAAGTTGCTAATATGGTAGCAGACATGTTGTATTATATATCAAATTAAAGGGGGCTGAGAGGGGAACTATTGTATATTAGCCTATGGCAGATACGGGAAGTCGCTTAGGTCGATTAATCTTCCCATGGCACTAAATCAGTGACGAGATTGTGCGAGCGAGTGTCTACACCACACAACACACCAAGCCTCGTGTTTCTGGTGTTACTTGAACAATATAGTTTACTTATTTATCATTGTGCTGTCACAGTTTTTAAGCTGGGCATTCTTGTCATATTTGGTTTATTGATTTAAATTGGTCGAAACATTCGCGTGTGTGTCTGTCCTAGTAATAATTTGTGTCTATTAGTTTTTCGCGTATCATTTCGGCAGACGGTTGTTTTGATACTGTGTTATTATTAGAACTAATTCTGACTCCTGTACGGTGTGTCTTTCTACCGCTGATGGTGTCTTGAAAAGAAAGTTCGTCTACTTCAACCAACCGTGTCACGGCCACATACCTGTACGATTAGTCATGAGCACAATTTAGCGACTCACTTGCACTCACACGCACCTTACTTGCACTCACACGCGCTTTCCCCAGGCGACAATCAATACCCGACAATGAAACTCTGTCCGTCGAGTGTGGTAGCTGGTGTCACAGATGTGGGAACCAGGCCGCCAGCTCACAAAGGCCTACCGGCTCACACAGGCCTACTACTACTCATTGAATACTGTTGGGCCGCACGAGTGTCCAGGTAACACGGTGACCCAATTGCCACAAATCAGCATACACAAATGCACCGTTTAAACTAGACAGAAAGCTTGCATGTCATTAGTGTTAGACTTGAATCTGGCAATCCTTTGGTAATATATTTGCCCCGTTGTATCAACATGGAAGGAATCAACACTGGGGGACGATGCATCAATAACATTAGATATGCAGACGATACAGTCTTGATTGCAGACAATGAACAGGATCTGCAACATTTAGTAGATGCGGTTGTTACACACAGTGAACAACGAGGGTTAGAATTAAATTGTAAAAAGACACAGATTATGGTCGTCACTAGGAAGAACGAAATACCATAATGTAATATACAAGTAAATGGGAATATTCTTCAACAAGTGAATAGGTACAATTATCTCGGAACAGTACTAGTATCTGATGGGAGATGCCTTGAAGAGATTAGAACAAGAATTGCCATGGCAAAAGTAGCCTTTAGCAAGATGAAAAACATACTGACCAATAAAAAGATGTCAATTGAAACGAGAAAAAGAGTGTTGAGGTGCTACATAGAACCTGTACTTTTATATGGATGTGAAGCTTGGACAATGAGCAGTCAAGCTGAAAAACATCTGATGGCTGTAGAAATGTGGTTTCTGAGGAAAATGCAAAGAATACCATGGACAGCCAGAAAGACCAATGAACAAGTCCTTCAAGAAACAAATGAAGATCGTAAACTGATTAGAGATATTAGACGCAGACAGTCAAAATTTTTTGGGCATGTTATGAGAAGAAATGAATTGGAGAACTTGGTGACAACTGGCAAGATCGAAGGGAACAGACCAAGAGGAAGACCTAGAAGCAAATACCTGGATGGCTTGGCCTCGTGGCATGGTCGAGACAGAAACACTGAGCTGATCCACGACTCTGGTGATCGAGTGAGATGGCAAAACATGACCGCCCACGCTTACCGGCATGGCACATGATGGATGGATGGATCAACATGGTGAATACTGTAAGGTGAACTAGGGGATGAGAGCTACTGGCTAGAGATATCACCGCTTAGGAGGAATTTGAGAGAGAGAGAGAGAGAGAGAGAGAGAGAGAGAGAGAGAGAGAGACAGACAGACAGACAGGCAGGCAGACAGACAGACAGACAGACAGACAGACAGACAGAGAATGCATGCACACAAACCCATATATATATATATATATATATATATATATATATATATATATATATATATATATATATATATATATATATATATATATATATATATATATATATGCCATCATCAAGTACCTTGCCAATGACGAGGATCACTTCGTGTGTTGACTTCCTTCCGTGCCATGACACAAGACCGTCAAGAACTTTCACTCGCTGTCTTCTTCTATCTCTGTTTCCAAAAATCTGTTCAGTTGTCACAAAATATTCCCGACTTTGTGTCCTCGTGATGTGACCAAAATAGCTGCCTCATTCTTATGTGATAAATTGTCTTTGTGACGTAACAGTTCCCCCTCCACCCCATCTCTCTCTCTCTCTCTCTCTCTCTCTCTCTCTCTCTCTCTCTCTCTCTCTCTCTCTTTCTCTCTCTTTCTCTCTCTTTTTCTTACTCTCACATACATACGAGTGTGTGTCTATCTGTGTGGGAGAGGGCTGATTGATTATCACATAACTTGAGTTCTGGTCAGTCATTAGTTTTCAAAAAAAAAAAAAAAAAATACAAATAGAGTTAAATGAAGAACCTTATCCCAATGGTCCATTCAGCAATACAGTACGTGGTAATTGCTTTAAGGCACTGCATTTAACCCCCAGTCGTTCTAGAATCGTCTGGAGCCACCCAAGCAGCGGTCAAATCGCCATGGCGATAGTCTTTAGTAGTTACTCACAAACCGCCAGCACCCCCGATAAGAGTTGAGGTGCTGGGTTCTGTTACATCTAGAGGATGTGACCTAGGCTTGTCAGTCTTATCTGGCCCTCGTAGACCGCCGGCGGACGGCCGTGAGCATCGTCTTATCTCTGGCCTCTCGCGGACACCAGGGCACTACAAGGGAGATACAGGGAGCCATGTGTGTAACACCTGTGTGTGGGAGGTGTTGCGGGAAGAATGTGTGTAAATAGCTGTGTGTGTGGTAGGAGATGCGGGGAAGAATGTGTGTGACAGCTGTGGAAGAAGATGCGGGGAAGAATTTCTGTAACAGCTGTGTGTGTGTGTGTGGGGGGGGGGGAGATGCGGGGAAGATTTTCTGAAACAGTTGTGTGTGTGTGGGAGGAGATGCGGGGAAGTATATGTGAAACAGCCTTGTGTGTGGGAATGGGAGATACAGGGAAGAATATGTGAAACAGCCTTGTGTTCGGGAATGGGAGATACAGGGAAGAATATGTGAAACAGCCTTGTATGTGGGAAAGGGAGATAGAGGGAAGAATATGTGAAACAGCCTTGTATGTGGGAAAGGGAGATAGAGGGAAGAATATGTGAAACAGCCTTGTATGTGGGAATGGGAGATAGAGGGAAGAATATGTGAAACAGCCTTGTATGTGGGAATGATAGATAGAGGGAAGAATATGTGAAACAGCCTTGTATGTGGGAATGGGAGATATAGGGAAGAATATGTGAAACATCCTTGTGTGTGGGACAAGTCAGAGCGCACAGAGAATTGTGTGTAACAGCTTTGTAACAATGACCTGCGCTGTTCTTGTGTTGTAACACAACAAGCTCAGGAAATAACATAAGCATGCAACGAGAGACCCACTTTCATAAACATTCAAAAATAGATAACAACAGAGAGCCTGGTAGATAAAGAAACACCTCCCCGGGATGTGAGCATCTAGTACTAATACTGTAGTTGACACCCTGCACACACCCTGCCACCTCCATCCTCTAGCGGTGCTCAACACAAAGAAACAGCCGGCACTGAGTCACGCTGTTGTATGTTACAGTTTCCCCGCCATCTTGCCGGTATTGTTGTCTTATAATTACCCAGGGATTGTTTGGACGCCGGCACTTTCTGCACGGAAAATGATGTCCCGCTGTCCAGATGTTGATATTGTCTGTCAGATAAGGTCCTGTTACTGGAAGCCCGCGCCGGAAGTCTGCGTCAAGTGACAACACTCAAGCCGTAGTAGTTCAGCTCCGATCTCAGCCCACGTGACCACGCCAACGTGTCAGACATAACCGTAACACCGAGTAGGACGTTTATCGCCTCCCAGAAAGAGAACAGATAACTGACCAACCAGGCAATCTATCGCTAAAACACACGGGTATCGGCCAGTTGTCGCGGGACGTCAATTTATGGTTGGGAAGGGGGGTGAGATGGTGGAGGTCATTGGCCGGTGACAGATCACCTGTTGCTGAGCTGACGTTGTATGGTCAGTCCCTGGTTGACCGATCGGACTGTGGCAATTAAGTCAACCGATTACACAATGAAGATAAACTGGGCAATCAGTCGGGAAGTGGGACAGTTGGGGATGGAGAAGTGATGGGCCAGATCGTTGTATGAAAACATCAGCCAGTCATATAGACAAACATGGTTGTTGGTTGTATTGTGGCGAGATTGGTATTTAGACTTAGACATGGTTGGCCGTAGTGTGGCGAGATTGGTATTTAGACATAGACAGACATGGTTGGCCGTAGTGTGGCGAGATTAGTATTTAGACATAGACAGACATGGTTGGCCGTAGTGTGGCGAGACTGGTATTTAGACATAGACATGGTTGACCGTAGTGTGGCGAGATTGGTATTTAGACATAGACAGACATGGTTGGCCGTAGTGTGGCGAGATTGGTATTTAGACATAGACAGACATGGTTGGCCGTAGTGTGGCAAGGTTAGATGTTAGTCATATAGACAGATATTTGTCCGTAGTCTGGCATGACTTCTCGTATGTTTGTCTGTTTATTTATACAGGAACTGTAACGCTAGACGCACGGATATGACAGTGTCAGATCACAGTTTACTGTTCCCATAAACACGCAGGGATGCTAGCATGCATTATCCGGGCTAGCAGCGTCAGTCTGGAGCCGAAGGACCGGAGGATATCGTCTCAAGACGGGCAACTGTTTACAAGAGACTCCCACACACACACACACTCACAGGACGCGTCCCCCCCCCACCCCCGCATGTTCTCCGCACTTGAATGCGTGTTTGATGTGTACATCTTGTGTGATGTGCGCTGAAAATATACTTCTGATGTGTTGTGTGTTGAAGATATATTAGGGACGTTCATTTGAAACCCGTTCCAATGGCTTTATTACAAAAGCATGAAAGAAACATTAACAGGTGTGGTACAATTAAACAAAGCATTCATTTTGAATGAATTATGCTCCATGGGTTGGTCAGAAGAAGTCGCGGTAGGCATTCAGGCAAGCATTCCATTGCTTAGGTAGGAGGCGAATGCCGTCCGCAAAAAAAAAGATTGTGGTTGCTCACTAAACCAAGTGTTTATCGAGCTTATTACGTCTGCATCTATGTGAAATCGTTGCCCCTTGAGAGCTTTTTTTTAGAGGTCCGAACAAATAAAAATCACATGGTGACAAATCAGAACTTTAGACTGCATGTTGCAGAATTTCCCACTTCTTCCTTGCTAATGCTTCCTGCATAACCTTTGCGACATGCGGACGAGCATTATCGTGCAACAAAATCACACCGTGAGAAAGCATGCCGGATCGCTTATTCTTGATGGCTTTTTGCACTTGTCTAGTGTTTGCAAGAAGTGGGTAGAGTTGATGTTAACACCGGGTTCTTTAAAGTCGGCCAACAATAGCCCTTCGTGGTCAAAAAAAAGCGAAAACCTGTAACTTGAATCTTTTTGGCTTTTGGTGATCCAGCATGCTTCCATTGCATGCTCTCTCGTTTGCTGCTCGGCTCAAAGTGGTGACACCATGATTCATCGCCTGCCACTATGCGGAAGAGAAATGCATTACCCTCCACTCTGTAACGCAGCAATTGATTCAAACACCATCCCTTGCGTTCCTCTTTTTGGTGGTCGGTCAACATCCGTGGTACCCAATGTGAACACACCTTCCGATATTGCAGTTTCTTACTTTTGAATTGTCCCAATTGACACATCAAATTCTTTCGCTAGCGAACGTATTCTTCGACAACGGCTCATTTGTACTGCTGCATCAATTTTGGTGATGTTTTTTTTTTCTTTTTTCTGTTGCAACAGAAGATCTGTCGTGAACTGACGTCCTTTCCGAAACATTCATGCCCAGTCTGTCACTGTTGTCTTCAACACACATTTGTTACCTTACGCTGCCTGCATTCTTCGATGAATGTCCACTGGTCGACATCCTTCAATTGAAAGAAACTGAATCACCGCTCTTTGAGCTTCTTTAGACTGATTTTGGATCAACCCGGCCATTTTCTCAACGGTCAGAAACAGAACCTATGCATAATGGGACGATAAGCACGTGCTCTTTTATTTATTGGTCAGTACTTATCACATGACTATGACATGATCATGTTCAACATACGCAATTACGCGCGGTGCTGCACGAACGGATTTCAAATGAACAGGAGTGGCAGTCTGTGATACCATTCACAAGTCCCACATTATCTGCTGGTATAATCCTACAGACATGTAATAGATAGGATCTGATCTTTGAGCGCTGTGAACAAGGAATAATCTATAAACCCAGGTGAAAGCAGTTGCATATGTGTACGCTGACCTGCATTTTCTGGCACTGAACATAAGTTGTACAATGGTTCAAGGTCTAACGCAGTTGATAGGATCACAGAATTGGCTTATCTAGCCACAACTTATGGTGTAGAGTATCCTAGAGCTCCCATCCTTGGGAGGCACATCAGTCTATTCTCATTGTAGACGAGCACAAACGTTCTACTCACAGAAAACAAATACACGTACGCATGTTGATAATAATCTTCTTCCTATGGCAACACACGGGCTGGATCGTGAGCTAATTCACAAACAGCAAGGAATATAATGAAGTTTTTCGAACTAAGATGTTTGCAACAATTCTTAGAATACCGTGGGTCAGGGAACCTAACTAAAACACATGACCAGATTTTGTCAGCGTAGAAAACGGGAGTCCAACAAACCTCACGGTGGCTTGGTGAGAACTGTAGTGGAAAGCAGGGTGCCTGGCGTGTAAGTCAGACCCGTCCAACCAGACAGTGAGCACTCGACTCTGCCTCTCCTCTGTACTTGAATTGTAATTGTAACTAGCACAATACAGGCATGAAAACACACATGGTAGGTAGTGCAACTGTCGATAGATCGAAGTGAGACATCCTAGATATGAAAACACTCAAGGCAGGGCAACTGTCCATAGATCGAGGCGTGGCATCCTAAGCATGAAAACACACTAGGTAAGGCAACTCTCCGTAGATCGATGTGAGGTATCCTTAGCATGAAAACACACGAGGTAGGGCAACTCTCCATAGATAGAGGTGAGGCATCCTAGGCATGAAAACCCACGAGGTAGGGCAACTCTCCACAGATCGAGGTGAGGCGTCCTAGGCATAAAAACACACGAGGTAGGGCAACTGTCCATAGATCGAGGTGGGAAATCCTAGGCATGATAACATACGAGGTAGGGCAATTGTCCATAGATCGAGGTGGGACATCCTAGGCATGAAAACATACGGGGTAGGGCAATTGTCCATAGATCGAGGTGGGACATCCTAGACATGAAAGCATACGGGGTAGGGCAATTGTCCATAGATCGAGGTGGGACATCCTAGGCATGAAAGCATACGGGACAGAGTAACTGCCCATTGATCGAGGTGGGACACTCTAGGCATGAAAACACACGAGGTAGGGCAATTGTCCGTAAATAGAGGTGGGACATCCTAGATATGAAAACACACAAGGGTAACTGTCCATAGATCGAGGTGTGACATCCTAGGCGTGAAAACCCACGAGGTAGGGCAACTCTTCACAGATCGAGGTGAGGCGTCCTAGGCATGAAGACACACGAGGTAGGGCAACTGTCCATAGATCAAGGTGGGACATCCTAGGCATGAAAACACATGAGACAGGGTAACTGTCCATCGATCGAGGTGGGACATCCTAGGCCTGAAAACACACAAGTTATGGCAATTGTCCATTGATCGAGGTGGGACATCCTAGGCATGAAAACACACGAGACAGAGTAACTGTCCATAGATCGAGATGGGACATCCTAGGCATGAAAACACACAAGACAGGGCAACTGTCCATAGATCGAGGTGGGACATCTTAGGCATGAAAACACACGAGACAGGGTAACTGTCCATAGATCGAGATGGGACATCCTAGGCATGAAAACACACAAGACAGGGCAACTGTCCATAGATCGAGGTGGGACATCTTAGGCATGAAAACACACAAGACAGGGTAACTGTCCATAGATCAAGGTGGGACATCTTAGGCATGAAAACACACGAGACAGAGTAACTGTCCATAGATCGAGATGAGGCATCCTAGGCATGAAAACACACAAGACAGAGTAACTGTCCATAGATCAAGGTGGGACATCTTAGGCATGAAAACACACGAGACAGAGTAACTGTCCATAGATCGACCTGAGGCATCTTAAGCATGAAAACACACAAGACAGAGTAACTGTCCATAGATCGAAGTGGGACATCCTAGGCATGAAAACACGCGTGATAAGGCAACTGTCCATAGATCGAGCGTCTTTCCATCGGGCCGTGATGATCGCTACGTCCAACAATGGAATTGCAACGTGAGGATGCCACTCACTCCTCTTTCCCCTCTCTACACGATTCCGCTGCATCCAGGTACGCCAGCATTATTTCGCCAGTTATGCCATTAATAATGAAAACAGCAGACACCTCTGGGGAAATCAGCCACAGAGAACTACATTCATGAACCAGTCAGGCTGTTTGGTTTTTCTGTTTCAATAGGGGAGTCACTACTGAGTCTAATTCTCTGACTACTGTGAAGTTATCTCTCCGCTAACAATCTGCAATATAAGCAGACATTCAGCTGTGTTTTGGTAGAAATGTGCTTCAGTAGTTTTCAATCGGTCTCATTCTCTTTCACTTCACAGCACTTCTGAAACTAGAGCCTTTCAGCCGCGCGGGTACATTTTATGATCATTACCTATGATCATTTAATCAAGGTCTTAATATTGCCAGGCGGATACACTTTCTGATCTTTACTCGTCGTCATACAATCAAGGTCTTAACTCAGCCGCGAGGGTAGACTTTCCGATATTTACCCGTGGCCATTCAATCAAGGTCTTAACTTTGCCAAGCGGACGCGTTGGTGTAGGGGACACGCTGATAATGTCATGGTTACGTCGAACCAGGGTTTGACGCCTACGTTCATCGTCCGCTACTAGAGGAAACGACCGGCCAGCTATACCCCCATACATTCAGGCCAACAAGCTGTGATGGCCCTACCACATCACAGAACTATGGTTGTGTACAGATCTACGCTACTGTGATGTAACAGGACCATCAATGAGACTCCCGCTTCCGAACATTTTTTTTTGGGGGGGGGGGGGGGTAGCTAATACTGTCTTGGGATCGTTTGGGGGATAGTTTGACGCTTTCTGTCGTCGTCCGCTAATAGAGGAAAAGACTGGCCAGCTGTTCTCCCGTGCCTTCGGGCCAACAAAATGGGGCGGCTTCACCACATCACAGACATACAGGTCCCTACCAGGGGATAGGTGTTTGTCAGGGTTTCCATTCCCCATGATCTACCTGACAGCCTGTGCTGGGAGGGCATTCAATGCGCTCCCCTGGGCTTTATGATCAAACAACAGTTGGTACGTGTTCATTGGCTTGTACCTAAAGTGCTGGCTCTCCCACCATTAGGTGTGCACAGTAAACTCGAGAATGACCAGTGGTCAAGCGACTGTAGGGCAAGTGTCGTGTCTACACGATCGTGTCAGGTGTCAACAGCAGAAGTAATTAAAACAAATATAGTCAACTGCCTGCGGAAATTGTAACTAGCCTAATACGTTAACAATAATATGGACAAATGGCTGTCGAAACTGTCAATAACATAATACATTAACAATAATATGGACAACTGGCTGTCGAAATTGTCAATAACATAATACATTAACAAGAATTTAGACAACTATATATGGAAACTGTCAGCAACAAATTATGACTAGATAACGATTATAGAAAATCTCAGTAACGTAATGAATTAACATTATTATAGATATATGGCTGTGAAAGGTATCAATGATTCCACTAATTAACGCCATTAGTCCTTTATAAAAGAGAGTTCTAGTGCTTTCGATGCCTCCCTTATAAAAGAGAATTCTAGTGCTTTCGATGCCTCCCTTATAAAAGAGAGTTCTTGTGCGTATGATGCCTGTACCTTCCGTCATCTTCAATATCCTGAGGGTGGAAAGCTCAGTGTTGTCTTCTGCACGTTTCTTTGTCTCAGAACAGAACAGACGACACATCTAGAACAGAACAGGCGACACATCTAGAACAGAACAGGCGACACATCTAGAATAGAACAGTCGACACATCTAGAACAGAACACACGACATATCTAGAACAGAACAGACGGCACATCTAGAACACAAGACAGTCTATAGGATGTGTGAGAGCGGCGGTGGTGTAGTGGCTAGATGCTCGCCTACCTGCCCGGTGATCATGGGTCCGAATCCACATCGAACGGATGTTAACAATGGACCTGGGCTCCCAGACTGACCCAGCCTAACATGGGTCCCAGGAAATGTCTTGGGAAGTAAAGGTGGCCGGCGAGCTATAGACCACATGTCTCCCGAGTGTCGATTGGTCCATACACATATTGACCGAGCACCATACACCCAATGCGCCTTACGGCGTGAAAAAAGAGTCAAGTACTTGATTGGCTATGTGATGGATGTCATCCCTTGACATCATTCACCGTGGCACGATACGACACGGTATGGGCAGAGCACCGCGAGGATATGGCACAATATGACTCGGTATGGACAGAACAAAACAAGACGGAACAAGACACGGACAAGATACTGACAGGCCACAACACGGACGGAATAACTACACAGACAGAACACGATAGGGCATTACACAGACATGGCAAGACAGGGCATGACACAGACAGAGCAGGACAGGGCATGCAAGATGCAGGTCTCACAAGTCTCGGCTCAAGACATAACAAGGCATACATAATCTCTGACCCGCGTTGGCTCATTTTTGACTCAAGGGATGTAATCAAAGAAAACATAACACTGGCTATTTGTAAATTAATTAATACCCTTTGTATTCTGCCCATTCACAGTTACTCGTGTACATAAACAACACATGTGCAGATAATCATAGACAACACATGTGCAGATAAACATAGACAACACATGTGCAGATAAACATAGACAACACAGGTGCAGATAAGCATTGACAACACAGGTGCAGATAAGCATTGACAACACAGGTGCAGATAAGCATTGACAACACAGGTGCAGATAAGCATTGACAACACAGGTGCAGATAAGCATTGACAACACAGGTGCAGATAAGCATTGACAACACAGGTGCAGATAAGCATAGACAACACAGGTGCAGATAAGCATTGACAACACAGGTGCAGATAAACATCAGCGTTCGTGAGACACAAAACTGAACAGAAGTAAGATGATGCACTAGACAACAGAAAACAAAGAAAGGTATAATTTATTTCCAAATGTGAAGCCGATTAACTTTAATGATGGGTTAATACATTTTTATTAAACATTTGAACAACTTCACACACACACGCACGCACGCACGCACGCACGCACACGCACGCACGCACGCACACGCACACACACACACACACACACACACACACACACAGGCACGCATGCGCACACATACACACAGGCACGTAACATAGCTATAGATTCACACAACTACACGGATTAGATTCGCGCAGATGCACACCTATAGATTTTAAAAAAAAACTACTCAGTATAGATTCACACAACTACACAGTATAGATTCACACAACTGCAGTATAAATTCACACAACTACACAGTATAGATTAACACAGCAACACAGTATAGAGTCACACAACTACAGTATAAATTCACACAACTACACAGCATAGATTCACACAACTAGACAGTTTTAGATTCATACAACTAGACAGCTATAGATTCACACAACTACACAGTTATAGATTCGTGCAAATAGACAGCTATAGATTCACACAACTATACTTGCAGATTTATACAAGTAAACAGATATAGATATATACAACTAGACAGCTATAGATGCAGACAACTAGACAACTATAGATTGTTTACACAACTATAGATGTATACAGCGGCACAGCTATATAATTATACAGCTGCACATCTATATATTAACAACACAACACAGCAATAGATTCATACAACTATTATATATGTATAGCTGCACAGCTATAAATGCATATACCTGCATAGCTATGAATACAGACACCTGCACAGCTATAGATGCATACAAGTGCAAATATTTTAGTCATCAGGAATGATGGACGTTGGCAAAACAAATATTTTAGTCATTAGGAATGATGGAGGTTGGTAAAACAAATAGTTTAGTCATCAGGAATAGATGGAGGTTGGTAGAACAAATATTGCAACAATTTTAAATATCAGGAATGATGTACCACATAGAACAAATATTGCAACGATCTTAAACATCAGGATTAATGGAGAGCTATAGAATATATGACCAGAATTGCCTGTCGATTTTAAACACAAAGGCTGAGGGATATTTTAGAAAATAAACAGTTATAATTTCACACGTTAATGAAACAAATAAGTACTACAGTATGGAAACACTATCAGTGACAACTATTACAGTATGGAATCACTTTCAGCGACAAATATTACAGTTTAGAAACACTGTTAGTGACAAATATTACAGTATAGAAACACTGTTAGAGACAAATATTACAGTATAGAAACACTGTTAGAGACAAATATTACAGTATAGAAACACTGTTAGAGATAAATATTACAGTATAGAAACATTATTAGACAAATATTACAGTATAGAAACACTGTTAGAGACAAATATTACAGTATAGAAACACTGTTAGAGATAAATATTACAGTATAGAAACACTGTTAGAGACAAATATTACAGTATAGAAACGCTGTTAGAAACAAATATTACAGTATAGAAACATTATTAGACAATTTGGCCGCTTGGATCTGCTGGTGATAACAAAACAGGTTGGAAGTCGGTGAGTTAATTAACTCATGTTAGTTGTTTGAAGATGTTCAAGTTGCAGCTGTAGTCCCTTATTGACCTACAAATTAGTCGCGCGTTACAGGCTTGAGCAAATCTACCCCCCCCCCCCCTTTCCCCCTCTCTCTTTCCATCTCTCTCTCTCTCTCTCTCTCTCTCTCTCTCTCTCTCTCTCTCTCTCTCTCTCTCTCTCTCTCTCTCACGCACACACACGCACGCACGCACACATACACACACACACACACACACATTTCTGCTTTTCTATCTTTCCTTCAGCACTTGCATAAGACGTGCTCACATATTACCTCGAATGCGCACAGACATCGAGGAACATTTTAACGCAGAAGTCAGTTAAGAACAATTATTGTTTTTCTAGAATATCCCTGCTTCGTCACCACACGGCACTCTCCGCCCAGCCCAGCATGATTAATCGCCTGAGTGGATCTAGCTTGCAATACTAACAAATGTCACGTCTCTACAGCCGATATTGATCAACAGTCATATTTTGATAGAATGTGAGTTCACCAAGCACTTTGACTGCTCTGCCTGCAATCAGACAGTCTAATCAAGAAAGCCATTCACCAAAACAGAAGAGCTCCAATATTTATCGCCGTCTTTATCATATCTGAATTATGAAAGAAAAATGTCTGACTCATCTAGGAGACTTTTGGTCCAAATTCAGAATTCAAAAGGCGCAGTCTTCGTCTTCATTCACATATTTCCTTTCAGTGCGCATCGATTGCACGTCCCCTGTGTATGTATACAATTGTCGGACGGGCCAGCAACTTGGAGGCTGTCTCTCTTTATTGCCACGTTTATTCTCTTCTATTCAGGTTTATTTGTTAAGGGACATAATTTTCAAGATGAGGAGGGCCACATAATGACGTATTTTGGAACGTTCAGCTGCCCGCCAGGGGGCTAATAGTAATAATAGTTGAATATTTTTGTCTTCTGTTTAAGTCTGGGTTAGGAAAATTCCTGAATGTCAGTATTTTCCAGTACTGGTCTCTCGTCATACTTTCAGCCGTAGAGTTACAGAAGCCCAGATATTCTTGCCGTTCTCGCAGCCACTCGCGGTAATTGCAGTCTCACGGTTTCTGTGAGTCCCATCTTTACCTCATCTATGATTTCACTGAGCCGGTGGCACGCCTCACCTCCCCACCACGCCTCATCTATGATTTCACTGAGCCAGTGGCACGCCTCATCTCCTTCCACGCTGCTAATTTATTCACAACGCCATCATCTCCCAGTCTTCTCCTGTAACGTCTTTGCCCTTTTGCTCCCGCCATTGATTCGCTGCGCCAATTTTGTGAAACTGTCCGTCCCACAAACCCTGTAATCGAATTGAGCATCGATGTAAAGGGCCGCTTGTCTTAATATAATTACGGTCCCTGAGCCCCAAGGCAGGGCTTGTAATTTCCTTTGAGCAGGTCCTAATTTCTGGGACAGGCAAATCGTTTCTGTCAGTTCATGTCGAGGGAGGGATCAGTTTGCACAATTTATACAATTTGGATATTGTTTTCTCTAGTTTGTGGTTGCAATGACGACGTACTTCGCCAAGATGGCTGCCGTGTTCCAAGTTTATTTGTGTTCTTTGCAAGAATAAAGCAGAGACATGTAGAATAACTGAATCATCATCATCATCATCATCATCCAATGTCTTCTCCCAAGTAATGTGTGGCAGTAATGGATCTCTTTATTTTCCCTCTCTGTGTGTCTCTCTCTCTCTGTCTCCCTTTCACTCTATGTCTGTCTGTCTCACTGTCTCTGTTTTATTTTTCTGTCTGTCTCTCTCTCTCTCTCTCTCTCTCTCTCTCTCTCTCTCTCTCTCTCTCTCTCTCTCGCTCTGTGTGTGTGTGTGTGTGTGTGTGTGTGTGTGTGTGTGTGTGTTTCTTTCTCTATCTGTGTCACTTTCTCTTTCTGTCTCTGTATATCTATTT